>JANTCA010044713.1:0-18949 GCA_024741275.1 Chironex yamaguchii
CGAGGAGAGAAAACTCGAAAACTTTGCCAGCCTCGCTGGAAACTCTAGCCTCTTTCCCGTCACAAAAGGTCTGCACCACTGATCTGAAAAAAAAATCTTCCCATAAACTTGTTACAAAGTGGTCATGGTGGAGATTGGCATTATCATTGGTAAAGTGGGGGTATATCACCCAATCCGTGGAATGGATCCAAACAAGTACGGGTATCCGATCCATATGCGTACGGATCCTGTAATTTAAGTGCAAGCGAAAAGTCTATCTGTGCTTATTTTGGGAAGAACTAATGCTAGTCATCAAAGAGTCGTCTGTTGTCTACCTCCTTCGACTGCAATGGAATGAGAAATTATTCTGCTTACTGAGAAACTGAGATTCAAACATTCCTTGGGAAATACTCTTTAAACTATTTGCTTTCTTTCTTACTTTTGACTCATTGATTACCATGTGAAATGGATTATCACAGGTAAAATTGTGATCATCGGAGATTGAAATGCTTGGCGTCTCGAAAAGCTCTGATACTCACAATCATTAGTTTTGTGAAATTTATTACATAAGAGCACCCTGTCTGCATCTAATTCGAACTAGTGCAAACGGCCATACCTGGATATCCCGTAGGTACAAATATATGCCGATTGTAAGCGTATACACTCTGTTTGTTTAAGAACTGGTAAATTTTGATTCAGTTATTAAATTTTCTTACACTTTTAGGTTGGAATGTTCTTAAATTGTTCTTAAGACTACATTTCTTTAGAAGTGTGATTGATTAATAATAAGCAATTATAGGATACTACTGATAAAAAAATTTACTTCATCAAATTTATATTATGAAAATGATTAAATGGCAAATTAATTTGGGAAAAAGAAAGTGTTATAATAAAGGTGGCGATTCAGTAGTAGAAGGATGGTCCCCCATTTAAACCATGGATATGAATTATTGTGAAATTCAATTTGTCGCAAATTTTCACTTCCTTGTCTCCCAGACGTCCAACTCCATGCCTTCAGTTGCCTGTTTTATTTATTTTCTCAGTGTGATGGTTTTTCTTAAAACTGTTTTCTCGATGTTAAAAAGGGCAGTCTCAGCTCATCCACAGTCTTTCCTTAAATTTTTGCCATAAATCAAGGTAGTGTTCCTATAAAATTGTTGTTATAGAAAGAAAAGAGTGTTCACCACTAGACAAACACCCAATAATACAGAGCATTTTTAACATTGTAGCTACCGGGGAAAGTTCCCTGCAGGCCCAATGCCTTCCCCTCCAGTTATTGTTAAAATAAAAAAATCCTCCGTTTGGGCCCTATCCTGTAATGTATTTAGTAATGCTGTTTATATTGATGAATGATAATGTTCCCTGCATCTCTCTTGTCATTTTAGGCCCCTTTTGCAAATTTTCCCCTGTAGTTGAAATTTCTTTTAAAATTCTCTCCAATAATATACATGAACGATTGGGGTTCAATGGTTGTCTTTCGATCTCCCCTATTTAAGCTATATAGCTCAGTAGCCATCAGAGCCTGAAGCAGCGATAGAGAAGTAGCCTGAAATCATATAATCTATTTTCTCCTGCTAAACGAAAATATAATACGTTTCAGAAATACCATGATCGTTGTTTGTTTATGTTTTGTATTTTATCATAGGATTTATCTTGTCTCGTAAGAGTCAAGGATTTTCGGTAATTCAACAGGACAAATCTGTTTATGGGTGGATAATCCATGCTATTTCACCTTGTTCACTTTACCATTTCTAGTTTCACTCAAATTCTTGCTGTTATTCGTTGCAACAGGGTACTGTAGATCATATAAAATATTATTAAGTCGCAACTTAAACGTTGTTTGGCGTTTTGTGTAGGTTAAAACTTGGCGAATGGTTCATGTTGCACGATAGGATGGTAAAGTTTCAACCTTTATCCCTTGCTGTATTCAGTATTGGCTGTTCCTACTAAACAAAGGACTTAACTCTTTGAAAGTCTTGTAAAAAACAGTTCTTCCTTTATGGTATCTTTACAGCAGACGTCGAAAGGCAACTTGGGATCACGTGCAATTTTTTAGACGAAGAAATTATCGGCACACAAGTGTCTTGTTGTTTAGACTGAGCGTTCTTTCACCATTACACACAGGAAAGTCATTCCAGGTTCAAGGATTGGATTATCATATTTCAATGCAATATAAAACGTTGTTTACGATTTTCATAAGCAATCAGGGTAATTCCATGAATGGAATTGAGTTCCCCCTGCCTCGAAAGTCCGGAAATATGCAGAATATGGATTACCGTTCAATACAATAC
The DNA here is from genome assembly GCA_024741275.1 of Chironex yamaguchii. Taxonomy (NCBI): domain Eukaryota; kingdom Metazoa; phylum Cnidaria; class Cubozoa; order Chirodropida; family Chirodropidae; genus Chironex; species Chironex yamaguchii. Next base: position 2,271 of record JANTCA010044713.1, read on the forward strand.
ACATAATGAGAGGTTTGTTGTATTTGTACTTCCACTGTGAGAGAGAATCAGCGTTTACACTCCCTCTTCCCATTGTGTCAGTGTAAAAGGAATCTTGGAATGGTTAAATTGGGATTTGTAGTGTACACCTAAAACGTTTAAGCTATTCAAGACACTCTCCAGTCAATGAGTTCTGCTGAATGTTAAATCTTAGATATCATAAAGTTGAAAATCAAATAGACTTTTGTAAGTGTTAACATATATACATCAATTAACCATATAATCATAAACAATATAAAAAGATTTCTTAGTTTCGGAGGTCGTAGTAAAATTCCTACAACTGAAAGATATGACTTCAGGGGTCTCTCGTCAACCAAAATACTTCCTCTATTCTGGCTGGGATCAACACACTTTGCTCATGTCCTCAAAGTGTGTTGATCCGGACCCAATTTCTAGATGTTACCTTCTGAAATGTAGGGTGCTGGTACCTCCTGGAATGTATGCAATTGGGTTCTGAGTCATAATATGTTTATGACTAGAGATGTATCTATAGGGGAAAGGGGTATTCGGTCTCTCTACGTCCTGAAAAAGATAGTCTATGACATTCTGAGAAATACCAAAACAACATCTCTACACATTTATCTGAACAAAATGTAGTGCACTTTTCCCCGCAGTCACAAAAAATTGCCTTAGCTTAGCCCAAGGACCCCGAAGCTCTCCGGTGCTACGATTACTACTAATAGGAATTTGTCCTATCAAAGATCGAAACAAGTAGTCCCTACATATATGTTTTTGATTTTGTGCCTACCAAGGGATCAAGTATGTTTAAATGCACGCACTAAAAGTTTAACTCAGTTTCAAAAGTTTAAAAAGACCCTGTTTAACAACCTGGTCGTTGCCTCCCTGAAAGAGGCATGTACTGTACGGGAACAGTGAGGAGTCCAGGTGCTTACTTTTAAGAAAATTTCAGGCAGCAAACCCATTTGTGCCAACTTCATGGACCACCTTTTTTCGACACCTGTTGACAGACTCCCCATCTCTGGACGAACAATGCTGATACACTATGTATAAATGCCTCTCTCTAAGATCAATATCAAAAAAATCCTCAAGTTGAAATAGTTTGTACTGTTGTCGTAGTATCTAATTAAAATAAACTGATTATTCAAAACTGAGATCTGGAACTGGAAATGGTATAACGTTTTTGAAATTTAAGAACAATCTACCTATGTGCAATAATCAAATTCTTAATTGATTTCCGCATACAACAGTGAATTGATTTAAGAGCCATATACCCCAAGCCTCTCCGTCTATTGCGTGTTTTACAATGAAGTAATATGTACAATTGTACATCCTTCTTTCTTTCAAAAAGTTTTTTCTTCCTTAAAACCAAATATGCAATGCTTAAGTCGATTCTGTATCAGGCCAGTAAAATTTTCACGCAAAATAAGGAAATACAGATTTTTTTCGGTGCCTGTCATTTTTGATATTAGGATTGGTACATTAATGGAAGCTCTGGTTTGAAAAGTGTGGAAGGAATGTTGTGTCTGCCAATAAAAAGTCTAGCAGTTGTTTCCCTCAAAGTGGCTCCTGTTTGTCTTTTCACACCTTTTCAAAACATGCCGACTAAGGACGAGACTACCGGAAAAGACAATATAGTCTAGTGTTCACATTAAATTTCCGTGATCACCACTATCAAGCTTGGCTCATAGTATCCGACTTCCGACGACGATCAATGAAAAGCAGAAAGAAATGCTTTACTGGTAATGTTGTATTGACTTAACTCTTTAAAATCGTAAAATCTGAGCCTTCGTCAGTATATCACTTCTCGCAGAGAGTGGCATTGATTAGCATCATCTTAATTTCTTATCCCATCTTTGGTGTCACCGAATAGTCCAGTTTGTAGTCAACCCATTGTCCTTAATGCTGTCCCTATATATAGATCAAAGAAGATAAAGGCCGATTACTGATATCAGTGTCGGGAAAGGCCTGTAAAGAGCTGTAAAAGGCTATGCAAAATAAGACGGCTTAACGAAATTGTATAAGCTTGTCGTCGGCTTGGCAGCCCTAAGGCGAAAAGACAAGGGTGTTCATGACCTTTACAACTTCAAATGCTCAATTGGATGGAAATGGCGAAGAAATCTGGTGATCAGGGATACATCTCTGATGGAATGTTAGCTCTTTTAAAGACTGAAAGAAATAGAAGTTAACGCAAGAGAGAAAATAGAACAAGTTGTAGCACCAGCGTTGGTATAAGAGCAACACTCCGTATGTGGATACACGACCTTGCATATGAATGTACTACCTTAAACTGAAACCGAAGATTTCCCTAATTAATGAAAAATGTAAAGATGGGGTGTGTTTCAGCGAATAAGTGAGTACCTGAGACAGAAGTTCCTAAGGAAAGAAAAGGAAAGAATACATAAGATTCACAGATTCCCATAGCAACACTGTAGACGTTTTGGTACTAGTAATCTGTTATCTTTGCATTATCACTTTACCAGGCCCGTCGAGAGCCAGCTCGGGCCTCGAAGCTATAAACATCACGGGCCGTCGTGGCCTTAAAAAATTTGAGGGCTCAGATGTTTGCAACTACTGAAATATAAAGTTAAAATAAGACTTTAAAGATACTTGGGTGATAAAAACAATACAATCAAACGCAAAACAATGGAACAAAGTTAGCCACTAAACAAAGTTGTTAAAAGATTTCATAAATGAATGTCCAACAAGCATCTTGATTTATATTGTCCAGCATTAGCAAAACTTTTCGTAGGCCCTTGTCGAGGCCCGATACCCTGGAATTTTTCTGGGCCAGCCCTCTCCCGAAGGTACTGTGCATTACCTCTTGTTACCGGTGGTAAAATTATCCATGCAGTAGCTGTGTTGAATCATGGGCAGCACAGCAATTATTGCAACAAGGTAGTCTTGATATGACTAATCAAAGTAAAGAACCCAGTACTGACAAATAACAATCGATAACGGTTTCTTGCATTATTGATCAGTGCAAAGCCAGTTGACTTGAATACCTCGAGCCCGTCCAGTGGCACCGCGATATGGATTGCATTTTATGGTAGAGATGAGCTTTAACAAAACATTTGCCTGCTTTGTCAACTGTAGTAATAGGGCATATGCAACAGAAAATAATGTTTAAAATGTTAATTTAAGCTCGTTAGATCGTTCTATTAACTGCTACTCCTTTCACGTTCTCCATCTGCTGCCTCCAGCCCCCTCCCCCCTCATCCCATGTTATGATCCATATCGTGTCGCGTATCCTTAAATGGAGGTAGAACCATTTAATGTAAACATACAACAATTAACAACATTTTCTAAAACTTTCATTGCACTTGACATTTGAGATGCGAGTTTTAACAAAATAGGAACAAAGTCCTCTTGGTCAATTCGTGATTCCATATTACAGTGCAAATTTCAATTACGTTTCGGGTCCAATCTTGTTATGCACCCGTTGTAATTGCTATTGTCAAAAGATTTGTTTTTGACTAGCCCACGTGGAGCTACTACAGAAAGCGCACGATGGGAATGCAACTATCTTTGTAGATTAAATGGCTCGGCTGAATAAACACAAGGGGCGTAAAGAATGTTTGTCCCTAAGGCTTACCTTTGATTGGAATTTTTACTTTTTTAAAATCCGGATCATTTGTCAATTTTGGCTTGATGCCTGTGTTTATTAATTGGTGACAAGTACGTTTACAATTCTCAAAGTACACTAAAGCTGGCTTAAGTCACAGGAAGGTAGTATTTGGTCTGTCCACCTAACTAATCTTGACGGATACGGTGATAGTTGGAAACGCGACAGGAATTTAAGACAACCACAAGACTAATGGGTCAACAAACAGCCTATCAAAAATGGGTGTCATATTTTCATATGTTTGCGACTTCCGGTTTTCAACAGCAACATTCCACAGTCATTGACTAGTTCAGGGTGGTTCAAATTATCCTTGTTTTCGTCAGCACTGTCAGATCAAAAACAGATTGTATAAATGAGTAAGAAGGACAATCAACACTCAGTATACTTTAAGGTCCAGTGATTGACGGAGTTCGCGGGCGAACCAACCGTCTTCTTTTAATTTCACTCAAGTTATCTCCGAAGAATTGATTTTGTTGAAGGTAAGTAACGACTTAACCTTGATTTAAATATCTAGTCAATTGAAACATTGATCTTTAGATCAGATCTTACGATGAGCAGTTGTAACGTTTGCGTGTTGGCTACTCCGAGTAAGATTATTTTCACAACTTTTGACTCTGGATGCAGCACAGCAATATAAGTACACTTTCGAGTTGTTGTCTCTGAACTTGATTTTAGCCTTGCATGTGCTATCTAAATATTGCCCTCAGTCTTGTGATCTTACCACAAGACGTATCAGGTTGAAAAGTACCGGATAGACTACTGCAATATTCATGTTGTAGCGTAGAAACGTGAGACCCAGTGTAGTGTATTGATTCGGTGATAGGAAATTACGATTTCAATTGTTAAAAACCCAAACACAATCATTTCACCTTCAAATGAGTTTAAATTGTTAGACTTGCACTGCAGTTGTGTTATTATTTTCAATTTTGCGCCATTTTGACTCTAGTGATTATGATGATGTATTTAACACTCATATGATCATATGGGATGGTAACCACATTTATTTAAACCTTGGATTCATAAAGCTCCTGTCGAGCTAGTGGAAAACATAAGTGTATTTTCGTACATAAATATACTACATATGATATAATATACATATATATATCGTCACTAAATAAACAAATTTTTTGACGTTTCAATCTAAATGTACCTGAGAATAAACATAAATATATATATGTATATTGGCATTGATGAAGGCTTAAGCCGAAACACAGGAATAAATTAATGAACTTTCCGTTACCAACTGCTGGGTTTCTTCTCGTTTACACCAAGGACTTTGACAGTCCTTCACCAAATCTTAATGCCGTGATGACAGGGAGGATTGAGTGTTAACTTTTGAGTCTGGTGGATAACAGTTCGAGCCCGATCGGCTCCTAGTGGTAATGCTCCACTCTTGCTTGACAAGTATACATGGATGATTGAGCTCTTAACAGATATACATATATAAACTTGAAGAAATAAATATTTTTTAACGTTTCGAATAATTTTTTTTGTAATTTGTTTTCAGAAATATCATATAAAATATGTGTGCGTGTTGAAGTCATACGGAGAAGACAAATTTACCACATTTTTATCCCTACAAGCCTGTTTCGTGATAGCTTACTCGTCAGGGGATTTTTCTTTGTGATTAGACATCGTAAATTAATAACCAATCAGAACACTTTATATTTTAGTGTTGATAATGTGAAATTCATAATGTTTAACATCGCAAGGTAATCTTTGAAAAATCACTTGAAGAGTGAGCTACTTCAACATATATACTACGCCCTACTCCTATGTATGGAGCTCTCTTGTACGGATAATCGAACCAAGGATACTTATATGTGTTTATGTACATATATATATATATAGGTAATAACCCATGTTCATTAGATAAATAAATAAATAAATTCTAAGTACTGTTTTCTGACGTTTTGGAACGAAAAGTAATTCGATACCTTGAAAAATGTTTATTTCTTGACAGTATATGTACGGATATATACGCGTTCAAATGTTAACGATTCAATCGACTGCCAAGTGTTGGTGAAAAGCAACTCTTAATTATCACGATCAAGGATACCATCTGAGTAACTGTTACGTTGATTGGATGGATGGGACGATGAATGATTACATGAATAAATTAATCAATGAGTGACTGAACAAACAATATTAATATGAATGTTACACGTTTACTTTTTTGCAAGTTCTGTCTATTACTTTAAAAGCTAAGAGCTTGTTCCGTTTGATAGTTTCGTTTCGATGACGAAAATGAAAACATTTATTGTGCTTCCTTTAGTCGATTTAAATTCGAAGTATTAGTTTCAGATTCCGTGAAGTTTACACTAGTGAGATAGAGTAGTCTTAACTACTATCACCTGTAATACGTAATACTGAAAATGTTCCTATTTCCGTAGTCACTAGCACAATCTCCACCGGCACTTTACTTATGTTCTTACCCACAATTCATTTCCAAGGAGACTTACCTTAAAATCATCAATTTGTTATTGTTGCACAACACAATCATTGGATTTGTTTTTATAAAGGTTGTTGCTAGTCAAATATTTTAAGAGTATTTTAGTTTGTTACCATCCTGTTTTCTCCATTCACTGACGTAACTGCCCAATTTTACGAGCTTGATAACCAGGAAGAAACTCTCAGACCAGTTGGTGAAAAATTAACCCCTTATAGTAGCCATCATGTCACTGTCTCTTGTAGTAGCAACAGGATTCGAACCAGCCACTATATCCGTACAAACCGACAGTTTGCGTAAAATGAATCCCACTCATCTGTGGATCACCCGTCGTAGCGTGAAACTCAAAACAGCGGAGATAGCGTTTGTAACCTGTTATAATTATTCTCTTATACTATTTGCTCTACTTGTTTTTGACATATCGAACACTTCTCAACGATAGATTACCACTGTGCGTAACATACTCTATATTTTCGTAATAGTATAAATTTATATTGGAATAATTGCTCAGAAAACTCATCTCTACTACTTTTCTGAAGAAGAATCATTCGAAACGTTAAAAAGTGTTAAAATGTGTATGTGTGTATATACATATATATAACATATATATGCATTTACAAATACATATATGTATATATATATATGTATATTTCTACATATATACATATAAATATACATATATATACACTACATGTGTACATGTGTGTATATATATACCTTATCTACTTTTATTCTGCCTTGCTTTATTTAAGATTCTGCTATTAATTTTCACACGCAAGTGGTATTTTTTGTGGTTATCTCTTTGTAAGCTTACTGGTGCTTTCATTGTGCTATGTAAAATAGTGATATCAGGAATATTTTTAATTGTGTGAATCGGTTGTCTCTGAGGTTCCCACCCCTGAGAGACTAAGTCAAACAATTTAGATCTTTGTGAAGTAGGTTGAAACTGCAGTTAGGTTACTATTGTCGTATCCCAACCGATCTAAAGGTGAGAGAGACTTCCATAGCCCAACATGGTTTACGTTGCTTGGTTGTGTGTCATATAGATTGCCTGCGTACCAGAAATTCTTTAAAAATCTTGAAGATTCAATAAAGGCTATTCAAGTCCACACACAACTGAAGGTATTTAATTGGAGTAGGTTCAAGCAAGTTATAGTGCTTTATGACGTAGATGCGTTAGTACTTTAATTGGTTTGAAGGATGGCTGTCAATAATCAGAACTGGAGTTAATTTTAAAAATTGGTGAAGGCTCAGTACACAAAATTACCTTGTCAAGTGTCATATTGCACCGTATAAGTCATTTCAGTACCATATTTGTTGTATCTGGTGGTTGCCGAGAGCTGGCGAGCATATTGAGTAGAGGTAACGTAGCATTATATTCTGTTAAGCTTTCCAATAATTAAAGTCTTAAACAGAAATCTGTAGGTATCTCTTTGGATTTTTTGGCCGTCTACTAAGAACTATAGAGTTCATCCATGACGCAGTACATGAAGATTAAGCAGGCTTGGGAACTGTATCACCCATGAGGTGTGAACAACAACGCTTGGGGTTGTTGCTGCGTCCATGCGCTGCTGACTTGTTAATAGTGATGCTGAAAACGTGATCTGTAATCCTGTATTTATACCTTCGTGTTTGCCAATACCAATACAAATTCATGGGTTTGCGATTCAGGGTCTGTAATTAATATTATGTGGAAAGCTTTATGTGTTATAATTCCAAATGATGTCTTACTATCGAAAATCTGATGAAGCTGCTTCGTGTGGGTGGTCTTAGTATACAACCTTTGCATAATCCTAATTTGCTCGGACATCCAGGTCTTGTCAATGTCCATTTAACAAATGTTTTATGTAATTTATGTAAAAGGCAAGAAGTTTTCACAGGTTCAAACCAAATCAAGCCGAAGCCAGGGCATTTGAAGGGAATTATGCCGTGATGCAATTGGTGAACTTTGTACAAGAGGATATTGGTGATATCAGTATATGGAGAAGATACTTCATTACCCAAGAATTCGATGTGAAAGGCAGCTTTAATGAGAATATCGGCGACGTAGCTAAAATGTAGAAGAAGAGCAGCTTTGTTGAACTCACACCGCAGCTGGGGACTTTTTACGGTTCACCTTCGGCCATAGTTTGTCGCCGAGCTCCTTGGTGTCTAGGTAAAACGCGAAGAAAACAAAAGATTAGTAGCATTAGTGCTCCCAAAACAAGGCATGAATACGATGGAATCACAACGGCAAATTTCAGGTTCATTTTGTATCGACAGTAAAACAAGTTTTTTCAGCATGGAAATTGATTGCCAACGGTGGACATACCTTGAATTGTACTGTGGCCTCGTTTTAATGGTAACAACTAGAGAAGTTGTGAGGGATAAACTGTTGCTTTATGATTTACAAAATAGTCTGATGTCTCGTGTACTTGTTAGCTCTTCGATTTCAATACTTACGAAGGCTTCGTCAACAATCTATGTAGCATGGGCTTTTCGTTTGTACACCAAAAACATTGAAGAACTCGCTGAGCATTGATTAATGAATTAATCAATAAAAAGGCTATCTATACTTGAAATATCATGTAGAAGCGTATGTTAATAGGCAGTAAGGGCAGCCGCCCTTGTACTTATGGTGTCCGAGTGACGTTCTACACGAATGAAGGTATTACCAAAATACTGCAACTGATGAGTATATAAGTACGCAGCAACCACAGCAAAAGATTCACCCGCACAGCTAACGAATGCTTTTTAATGGGGGGATCTTCTAAGAAATATACAAGCGGACAATGGCTATTGTCTTTTTCTGTTGTGACGTTGTCAAACTCAAATATGAATGGGCTAGTTTTACACCACAAATAGGAGGCATGATGATTTAGTGTTTGGTTGGTTGAGAACCAAACCAGGTTGTTAGAATTATCTTCTGCTAAGTTTGATAAAGCAGTGGAGCAACCGTTTGATCATATTGTACTGAGTTGCTTTGGTGTCATTACAATTCACACAAAAGAAAAGTCAACCTTCTAAGACCTTTACGCCTTGAATTCCAAAAATTTTTCCCGTCAGCTGGATGCTTTCAGACGAGAACGTTTCGCAAGCGCGTGATGTCATTTGATCTAGCTGTGGTTACTCGTTATTGTTAGCTTCTTCCTGTTCCGGTTTCGCAGGCTCATATGAGAAGTGTTTAACTGGGTAATCAAAGATTAACATTCATTGACCATCTTGCTTTCCAGTTGTAACCGAAGAAAACAACTCCCACAAGAATGGCTACGACCAGAATTTTATCGCTAACCTATCTCCGCATCATGGGTTGTATTTCACTTATGCTGGCAGCCGTTGCTGAACCTGGTAAGTAATTGCTAGAATAAAGTTTTCTTTCAGACATTTCTCATCAGACAACGAAAATGTTGTAGAGATTCGGTCCAGTGAATATCACCCATGAAATTCAATAAGCTTACTCTTCGTCTCACGAACATTCCAATTAGAAGTTCTACTGAACAAACAAGCGTCAAGGCCATATCATCACGAGGGGATTGCCTTGTACATGGTTTCAGTTTATTATTTCATCTGGGATTTGGTATTCGGCCCGTACCTTGTCACATGTTCGCTCAAGTTAAGGAACCAAAACATCAGCAAGTATGTCGGCAATCCATGTTTCAGTTTAGCTAAGACTGTTCTGGTTTTGTGTTAAAACGCCCAAATTCAAACCATGTTGTTTCAGCCGTCTTCGGCATGCACTTACTCGTGAGAGCTGAAACCGTAAGCAGATCAATGGCCTCTGCAATGTGCAACTATAACCTGGCTTTCCAGCTCAAATGTCACACCGAAACAAACATGCAGTCAAGAATGGTTGACGAAAGAATGATTTATTTTTCTTCGAGTGTGTGGGCTGTGATTTACCGTGTGTAGTACCCTGGGCATGGGCTACATGACCTCTTTATAGCAGAGAACGATCAATAATTGTTTTCCATAGGATGTTTTTGTGTCTGAATTTATGCATTTTGCCATTCCTCGCTGCCTGGCTTATTATATTAGACGTTGAGAGCTTGCAGGCCACATGCAGGAATAAATTGGTCTACGGGATGAGCGCAGTGCTCACAGATTTTGTCAATGCATTCCTTGAGGTAAACGACTATTAAAGAGATAAAATATGGGAACGGTTGTCATCGTTGCTCAGCACAAGCGAAACGAAATCTATTGTTAACTCTGCTTCTTCACTCAAATGTTTTCTTGAGTTTAGAATTTAAGATGGAAATTTTGAAGGGAGAGGATCACGTTTATCATTTCTTTGGCCATACCTTCTGTCAACGCCTATTTCTCAGATGGAATTGTTTGGAAAACAGGATTTTAGCTTGTTTCCTTTTTTAATCGTACAAATTTTCTCCAATTTTGTTCCTGAGACAGCCTAGGCGTCATTGTCTTCTAAACGCAAGTCTAATGCCTCAAACGTGTGTGCTATGAGCATTGTTTTTAAAGTGTTTTTCTTCTGCCCTAGGAACCGTGAATTTAAACAATGAGCTTTGCAGGCCAAGACCAACTGTTGTTGCTACAGATCACCCAAACTTTCGGCATTTTCCATTTTATGTCACCCTCCATCGTTGCTCAGGCTCTTGGAACACGTTACGACCTTCCCAGTGGCGATGTGTGGCAAACAAAACCACTGATGTTATGGTTAAAGTTTTGAGTATTTCAACATCAACACCTTTCTCAGATGGAACGTATGCAGTCAAAATGAAAAACCATACCAGCTGTGCTGTAGATTGCGCCACAAAGCCGTCTGATTGTAAATATTGGGAAACATATGACAAAGGGAGCTGCATGTGTAGTTGCCTACATGCCAAGGCACCAGTTGCGTGTGGACCCAAGAAATAGTAAGTGTATTATATTTTAAAAAACAATAATGAGTAGGGTATACACATACCATAGAATCTTGCGTCATATAGTAACCTCTCTCGAGTGTAAGGAGAATGGACAGGCACCGGCATGGGTACGAGGATGACTACAAGAAGATTGCTTGATTGTTCTACCAAGTAGAAGTAGTGCACACAAGGCCTGCCCGCAAGAGACAGGGTATTTGAGTCGAGTTTTAAATTTTATATTCTCGAAAAAATATTGTTTTCAAGTGCTTGTGGCATCGTTCGATATTTGAAGCGCAAGTCTTGCTCGAAGAAAAATCCAACAATGTTTTTTGATGCAATGGCAGGGATTGTTTTGTCATCTGGTAAACTGGTAATCAGAAGCAAGTTTGCGTTATGATATTTCCAATATAATACTCTTGGGATATTTCATAAAATTGAGCCTTTCAAGTCATCGGTATAAACGATGCACATGTCTCCCCCGGTGACTGCCAGAACTCTCTCTGAATTTTAAAATCAGCACAAAAATCGTAGAAACGTCAAGATGTAACTTTAGTACCTCGTTCTGTGTCGGAGCCAATTATCGAGAATATTTGGGGCTATTTGGGCCCCCAAGATTTAAGGCTCTTCCCCAGACTTCGTAAAGAAGATAGAGTGATGCTCTCGGCGTCTGTAGATAAAGACGACTTTAAAAGCAATTTTGTGTGCAGGGGGGCATGTAGTACCAAATGAGAGGCCTTCCCACATTGTTTGTCACTCACGCGCCGTGTTAATGATATCAATTAAGTAATTTGCCGATCATTCACAATTTTATGATTATGGTTTGAAGACTCTTGAAATGTAAAGGCTCCTTTAGATTGATGGAACATAATTACGTTCATATCAAAGTGGGGATGGAACAGAACAACTTGTGGAATTTTTAAGTCAGTATTCCTGTCTGTAGCAGTGGTTTATTTTGTGGGGTTTTTTGTTAATTGTCTCTACGTGCCTTGGCTGGTGACGTTATCAAATTTAAATTTCGATAATTGTGCAACATCCCTTCCTGAACAAAGTACCAAACAACTATCGAAGATAATATGCACCCACCTGTCATTGCTTGTGGCATTGGCCTGGATGAGAAAAATGGTATTGTGTCCTAAGACTACCTTGTTCTGATTGCAAGATAAAAAGGTTTTAGGAGCCTCCCTGCGACATCCTGCCTTTTCTAAGGCATTTTTAGCGTCCCTAATTAGGATATGGTAGGGAGGGAACCCTTGCCTTTTCTAAGACATTTTTAGCGTCCCTAGTTAGAATATGGTAGGGAGACAAGAAGTTAATCCTGATTATTATGTTGTTTATTGTCTTTTTTTCTTTTTCTTTTTTTCAGTTTTTTCTGAAGTTTCGGGAATTTTTAATTAAAGTTTTAACTTTTCACTTAATGTAATCTACAGCTGGAATACCCACACTTGCAGTTGCGAGTGCATCGAAAAGAGTGGTTCATGCAGAAAGAAAAAGTTGTGGAGTGATGACAAATGTGACTGTGTCTGCGAGGACAAGCATGCTGCAGCATGTGCCAAACTAAACAAAGTTTTGGATTCAAGAACTTGTGGCTGCAAAGAGCCAAGAATAATACGTATTGGCACTGCAAGAACTCATAAAGGTAAGCGTATTTTTTGAAATAGTATTGGTGAATCAGGACTTCGTTGAAATTTGGGCTACTAGTTTCAAGAGTTGGCATCCGTGTCAAGGTTAAGCTTATTTGGTAGAACACGTTGCCCCAAACGTAACGTCGGTAGGTAGTGTACTCTGTTGCAAGCGTTGTAAGTTAGAAATTCTTTGTACACTACGAGTGACTAGACATGTGTACAGTTAACTTAGGCTTTTGATGTCCATGAATTGAAATTTGGGTGATAGAGGACTTCTTGTTTAGCTGGTAAAGAACAGTTCTTTGTCAGTTGATTTTGCCATAACGGTGACGTAAAATTTCTGGCGTTTATCGCAGCAATAAAACTTGATTTTTGATGGATGTGTTATTGCTATTTTCCGTAGCTGATGCCTTTGGTACGCAGTCATTTTGGTATTATGTTGTCATTGGGGAATTTGTGGTGCTGATGATGCTCTTCGATACAGTTTTGTTCTTCAAAAAGTCAGGAATGATCTATGCACTGTCCAGAAAATGCAGAAGCAAAGAACACAAGCCAGTTCCAACAATAGCCGGTGATGTATCTGCATTTGGTAAGTGTAAGTTGATTGTACTTGCGCAAAGCTAAAATTTTCGAAAAAATTGTTTAGGATGGGGCAGGCGTTAAGTATGGTACTTTATGTGCATGTAGCCAGTCGTTTACTGTACTAGGTGTAGGTAGATTGCCATGGCCTTTTGCTTAGCAACGTATGCAGCTACGCAAAACGGGAACTATGGGGTGGCCGTGGCTTTATGGAGGTATTGTGACCGACCCCTTCAACTATTATTACATTTTGGCCGGTGACAACCTTTTTCATAAGAGAGCAGTCTAGACCTCCCCACTTACCTCCGTGGACATGGAAGTGTTCTGTGGACAAGTGAAGTAGACATAGCTACAGCTATACAATAACTTCGACAGTTATAGTGACTTAATTTTGTTGATAAGGGTGTCGGCCAGTTACTTTTGACATGTTTGGACAATTTGAATATTACAGGCTGTTGTCGTTAACGTGAAATCTTATTTTTTTCATTTTTCCTTTTTTCTAGATAACTGTTGCATTTGCAAGACAGCTCACAGCAGCCTTGTTAGCCTGGATGATAACGGGCAAAGTGATAATTATTTAAATCCCAATAACCATTCGAGGCATTCAGATGGCCCTAATGGGGGGCGTACAAAGACTCCTACCCCACAGTTCGTATGAAGATTGGACACTATATATTTATTGTGAAAATTTCTAATTAGATGATGTAGAAAATATAAGCTATGTATTTTGACAAAGGGAAATTTTCCTGACGATATGGAGGAGTTCAAAACTTGTTTTAGGTCGTTTCAATCCTTTCGAATTCGTAAAGTATCCAGTAGCGAAGGGCGAGTGCTATGTCGTTTGGACAGATAAAAGTATTGTTGATCGTTTGTTTTGGATGGTGATGTTTCAAACTCCAACTCCAAACGACTGAACCTTTCAACGGTAAAATAATCGCTTTGTAGACCAGTCGTATGCGAGTCAGATCTGCTTAAATCTTAAATATGTATATGGCAACCTATATACTTTCCTTTCTGACGTTTCATACTCTGAGGAGTGTCAGACGAAAAAAGCTTTTAAGTATGATTTTAGCGCAATGTCGCAAATTTTCAAGGCGACTATTGTTATAATAAGTAAGCAGCGCAAAGAGTTGACGAATCATAAATTTTATGGCCTCAGACCTTATTGAGTAATTCTTATTAGTAATTCTTATTGAGTAATGGCCTAAGTAATTCGTGTCTTCCAGATGCACTTGTCCGGTACGTTATGTGACGTCCCATTTGCGCCGACCGTCAACCGAAAACTAGTTCTGATCGTGGTAATTCGCTCCCGCTACTCAGATGCCTCTGTCCAGAGCCACAAAGTGGTTGCATGGTTTTGTATTTTGTGAATAGTGTATGGTGCCAGGCTACCGTATGATTTTGACTTAGTAAATAATAACGAATTTCTTCTAATGGTTGATTGTTGTAAGGGATTGCAGTAGTATTTCAAACACTAAGTATTACGTTTATCGTCTTCCATTTTAATTACGTTTAGGTTTTATGTAATATAGATATGTTTGTTTACATGGTTGAAGCTTGTTAAGTTGGGTGGATAGTATTTGCTGCTGATGTTGTCACGTTCTTAGTATAAACTCAATTGCCGCGGTACATGGGGATCGTTATTGATAGAAACATAGGGGTAGGGGAGATGTAAGTGCAGGGTATAGGAAAGCAATGTTTAGTGGGGGACTGAATGATCGGGTGTTCTCTTACAAGCGCTACTCGAGTTTAGGATTTACGTTTCCGGAGTAGCTGTTAAATTCAAAACTTTTGCCACCCCCCCGAAGGGGTTGCAGCGCTCCCAACCAACTAACTCCTACGCCAACGGATACAAATGTATACATTTCTACCGATCAGTCTTGACGTTTTGTTCGTTAACATACATACACCGAAGAAAGAAAATGGCCTGGCATATCTGGTGTTTTTGCTTGCTTAAGCCTCGTGCGTTGATATGAAGGCCTGCGTTTAGGTAATTGCCATCGTAAAGTCAAATGGACACTTCATGTTAATGAAAGCTTGTGTTCGGAAACCTCGGTTTTATCGTCGGTGGAAATTCAACGTTGCCGAGTTAAGATATTGAAGATTCTACTTTTGATGTTTGTATATAAGGTATGTGGGTATGAGTGCTAATTGTGATAATTTGGCTTGTCAAGGAAAGGTAACTGGCATGAAATATTTTTCCCTTTGTAGACTAGAAATTGTTCGAAATTTACTACTTTTTACCACGTTTCATAAAGTTGGCATTGTGTGTTTTAAGCTGTTTTTAAATGCACTTTTGAATTTTCGCCCTTTTTCATTCAGTAATTTATTGTAACTACGTATGCACAGATTTGTAGAAGTCTTCACGTCTTCCACAGTATTAGGCGTTATATTACATGGAGGCCAATGCTGCCATCATTTGTATTATACTATGATTTCTTATTCAATGTAATCTTATTTATTGTCCCTGTTGTATTACACATCAGAATCGAGAAGAAGATACTTCAAAATCGAATGAGATGTTTGAGTGATTATTTTGAGTGTTTCTACGGGAATAACAAAGCTTGATGCTAAAGCTCGTGAGTGAAATTTGTCTAGTGTTACGTGGTACATATGCTTTTAAGTGAAGTGGGCGTACTTTGCAAAATTGTTAAACCTCAAAGTTCGAAGGGAAACAAACACTAGGAGCATAATTTTGTTTAAGTACGAACTTACCCTCTTGGGGTGCCCCTTTGCATGTAAGCTTGCATACTTACATGCACCGAAAACACGCAAGCAACTTGCGGTGGTATTATTTTTGCAGTGGGAGAAAGGTCTTTATTGTAATTATTACAAATTAATTATGGTCTCGTTTTGGAAGAAAACTGGCCTTACCGAGTAACTGTTCATCTGTCCATCTATAGACCAACGTACCTACCTATATTATCTGTATCTACCAACCTGTCTGTGTGTCTTCAGGCTTTGCCTCCAGAACAAACTCGGTCTGATTAGCTTCAGGTCATCTGTGATTTACGATGCCTTTTCTCCTTGGCCAAAACGAAAATGAAGCAGGTAGAAAGCCGACTTAATCTTGGTGTAACTGAAATAAGCTATACTAGCAATAATAAGAACTAACTGCCCCTCGCGCGCAGGCCCATAGCGAGAACAGAGATTTTCGAGGAATTCAATGCTTCATTGAGAGGCAGCTTCATAGGAGACAATAATTGACAATAAGATAGTGGTATGTTTCACATTGTTAACTGCTTTCAGAGGACCGATTAGTCTCAACTTTGACAATGAAGTGTTTGACAGAAGTATGTATCTATACTATTCAGAGTGAAGATTCTTTTCATGTCATAACATGTGCCTCCGTCCAAAAGATGTATGTATCCAAAAAAATAACGTAGTAGTAACTTATAAAATCAGCCTGCTGGGACAAGTGAATTTACATAATCTATATTTATCATCATTCGTCAAAGTAGAAACTATATATGGCAAGCTAAAACCTCAATATGACATACATACATACATACATACATACATACATACATACATACATACATACATACATACATACATACATACATACA
>JANTCA010044724.1:0-11488 GCA_024741275.1 Chironex yamaguchii
TCTGACAGTATCTAAAATATTGACGTTTTTACCCCTTTCAATACATCTCATATATTATGGCAATGCTGATAAGAACAGGGCATTTGGCACACCTGAAATCAGGGGACTCTCTCAGTCTACCCTTGATGTTACTGCACTTCTTATGAACCCAATGTTTGCATCCAATGCAGAAAACCGAGTTTCTACTAACACCCTTGTGGCAAATAGAACAGGGGTATTTACTGGACCTTCCGGTTTATTTTTCCTCCTGTGATTCCATTTACGCTATCACATATTTATACATTCTTAGGGATTATTGACCTAATAATTTACTTTTGCACTAACAATAGTCACAGTCTAATTCCGTATCTTCTTGTAGATGTGATGAAGAATAAAAACTTCCACTAACAGCCCTAATAATCGATTTTCCAAAAGTTTGCACTTTTAAGCCAGTCCTTCCTCAAGGAAACCTAAATCGGGGTTAATTCGGAGCTTTGATGGTGCCTCGCGTGTGAAGAATTTTCTGAAGTACGGGGCATCAAGGTCAGATACCTTTCCCGACACCAACGATAGCTAGATTCGAACCGCGACCCTCGCATTGAAAGTAGACGGCTCTAACCACCACGACATGGCTGCTCCTAATTTATACTCCCGAAAGCAAAAAGTAAAAGTTTAGTTATATTTCTCTATTAATTCCCGTTTTAAAAAAGCATGTGTTTCTTGAATTCAGACACTCGAAATGTTCCTCTTCTTAAACGTTCCTCTTCTTAAATGTTCATGGGCATGAGAATTTTTGTTCTACATTAATCCTTCTCTACTTTCAGCTTCTGAGGGGCTTTTATGCCATCATTTTGGGGAGGGATTAACGCGATTGTGAAAAGACAGTGTTTTCACAGACGACATAATGCAGCACGAAACAACACCAGTGCATGACTCCGACTAACTAAAAAGTAGCAAGGTGCTAGCCAAGTGCAAATACAATAGAGGCTCTGTTTAGCCACTGATGCTTTTGAAGCCCCCTCCCCTTCTCCAATAAACCTCTCATTTAGAACAAACGTAAAGTAGGTCAGCTTCTCTATTACGTCTAAGAATTAATACATAACGTGCAATGCTGAAGAATAAAGATTAAGATTATGGTCTGTTAACTTCACTGACTTTTATAATCGTTTGTAAGACCAAGCAAAACTGTATTAAATGTTGGAGATAAAGTTAACCAAATGGAAGTAATTTCAAATACACCCCCAGCCCTCACCCCCGTTTGCTTACCCTTACTTTCTTTTAATACCATTCTATATCTCAACAACAAAAAAGCTCAGGAGCCTAACATGGATTTTTGTGGTACGCTACAAACCGTATTTTTCAACCTTCTAAGCAACAGACATGCGGATTTATGACTTCCAAAACACGTTAATCGACCTCTTCCGAATCCTTTTATCATATGCATCAATATGTAAAGGAGGGGCTGAGCCTTGATTACAACTGCAAATGGGGTGGCGAGTTGCAAAAAGAAGAAATGCCGTTCAATGACAAAAACATTCTTTGGCAAAACAATTTTAATCCTGACAAATCAGGCAAAAGCACGTCGGGTCGAATGCGAAAAGCAAATGGCAGGGACAGGAAACGGGCAAGGATACAATAAAAGGGGGTATGAATAAGAAAGCAGACGTATGATTAAGGTGGCAGAAGCATAGGAAAACGAGCAAGGTTTAAATAAAGATGGGAAAGAACAGCAAGATAAAATAAAATACAACTGTACAATATAAAAGACAGACTACGTAAAGAGACAAAAAAACCAAAAGGCGCAGAAAGATAAGGCTCGGGCACAGTGAAGCCAAGACGAGTAAAAGAAATGCATAAGCATAATTACAGAGAAAACAACAACAAAAAGGCAAGCAATTATAAGAAGGCACGGGTACAATGAAAAGAAGGAAAGCACAATGAAAAGATGGAAAGCACAATGAAAAGAAGGAAAGCACAATGAAAAGAAGGAAAGCACAATGAAAAGAAGGAAAGCACAATGAAAAGAAGGAAAGCACAATGAATAGAAGGAAAGCACAATGAAAAGAAGGAAAGCACAATGAAAAGAAGGAAAGCACAACGAAAAGAAGGAAAGCACAATGAAAAGATGGAAAGCACAATGAAAAGAAGAGCGCAACGATTGGGGGTACAGCATCGGCGCCTACGTCTGTCATCTACAAGTGTTGGTAATTACAGGATAAAAAATTGATTCCTTAACTTAAAAGCGTAAGGAAAACAAACATGTTCGCATAACTCGCAAAAACTAATAGATTTCCGCCTTTAAAAATCGTTTACATTTTTACCAATCACTTTTATCAAACTATGATAACATAACCATGGCATAGCACAAGATGTCAGTGTGCTGCCCTTGGCAAATTATGCATGCCAATGTTACACTTTTCCGTCAAGTCACTCGCCAAATCACTTTACCATGACAGAAGAATTGTGTAGGCTTAATTCATTCAACTGATTAACACTTTAATTCCAAGAAATGCAACCTAGAAAACAATGTTACAATCTGATGGAGAACCAGAACTGAATCTCATGGAAACATACTAGTAAGCCAAAGGCATATTGCTCGTCACTTAAGTAAACTAAGCTGCTCAGCAAAATAATTTGCCAAAGCAGACACTACTACGATGCACTAAAAAACACCATAACTCTTAATTGATAGTTACACAAGACGCGTTTAGCAGACATTGTCCTTTCTTCCTTTCACAAACCTAACAAACCTTGGCGTGTTATCTCACTTTAATAAGCGTCTTTGCATTAGCGGCCGTCCTATTGCAATATTCAATACTGCAACGAAAACAACTACGGTAAAAAGCGAAAGCTAACTAATTGCTTAATTTCTATCTTACAATGATATAAATGAACAATCTTTTTGTGGTACAAAACTTGAAAATCGCCTTGACAATTTGCGACATTGCGCTAAAATCATACTTAAAAGCTTTTTTCGTCTGGCACTCTTCAGAATATGAATCGTCAGAAAGGAAAGTATATGTATATGGCAATCTATTTATACGAAACATGTAGATACTTTGTAGATACAAGTAGAAGCTTTTAAGTATGTTTTTAGCGCAATGCCGCAAATTTTCAAGATAACGAAATAAATGTCAAGAAAACTCATAGCTCATTGATAACTCAGCACAATAAACAATATTGAAAATATGAGACATATGCTTACATTATCTGTCATCAAACATCCTTTCCATCTGCCATCCTCGTTCTGTTCAAGAACCTATCAACACGTGATTAAGCGGATTAGTTGCTAACGCACTTTATTTCAAAGATATTGTTCAAGGCAAATATAGAATACGACTTCATTGCGTTGCACTGATTAACTATATTAACGCAAATACAAGAGGGTATTACAAGTCTCGATTTTTAGACAGGCTTAACCAATTAATACGGTGAACACATCTGCTCGGAAAACAGCATGGCATGGTTTCAGTACCTACCTTCATCACGTAGCAGAGGACTGGGTCTAAGCGACGCGACAAGGAGAGGTCCAAAGAACATTTTCGAATAACCCTGTCATCACAGGTACCTGGCAACTCATAAAGCCCCCGGCGTGATTGTGCGATTTTAGCTATAGCATCCTGGAGAACAAAAACGTGACGTTTTCCGAACTCGAGTTTAACTTGTATGAACGCATTTTTGACGCCACCGGTTTCAACTGTCTAAACTAGAAAACGAAGGCAAGCTTACCGATGACAAATTAAAACGGTATCCGATCATCAAAGCTCCGGAAAGATGCCCTCGTTGTCTAGTGTGTTTTTCAATCCAGCCCTTCTGCACGCTTTCATGGTCTAGTTTCCACTAGAACTTTCCTTCTTATGCTAAAATAATGTTGGATAAACTGTTTGACGTCGTTGCGTCATACTGACTCTCGTGTTAACTACACGGATCAAATGAGGAGTAGATTCGTCTGCCTTCGTAGTTGTCTAAACTTCTTAATGTCACCGTCGCAGAAATTTAACAAATCTGGACTGCTTGATTGCAACTTGATCATGTGCGACGAATTTTTTAGCCTTTTCTTAATCAAGCATTCAACTCGGAACCAAAAATCGACCAGCGCTAGACAGCTGCATAAAGATGGAATGCTAGCCTACGAAAACCAATATCAAGGCTCGCTATTTCATTTTATGTACAAAGATGAAAAACTTTATAGATACACGGGAGTCTCTGTATGGTCTAAAACTACGAAACTTTTAAAAGACGTTAGTAACTTTCCAAAGTCCAGTTACGTACTACGATTACCTACAAGAGGACACTACGCTGCCACAGTGTGATGTCATACCATAGCAACCATCCGCTTAGCAACGGAAAATGGTTCTAACAAAAACAACACAAGTAAAGTCATACAGCTTTGTCACATTCGTGGGTTTTGATATTGTTATTGAGCACAAGTAGGGTATAAATTTCAGTGTAGATAAGTTTTCGGAAATCTTTACATATTCATAAGGCGTTTGCAAACTGGGCCTGCTATGTACATTAGATGGATTCCTGGTGTCTATTGGACAATCACGGCATTTCATCTTTCAGAGAAAAGGCTCCTTAGCCCCCCTTATTTAAGGATCTGTTTTCGCTGTATTACTTTTTCAAAAAAATTTTCTGCCTCTATGATTTCCATGCCACTGCCTCCTTGAAGTTACATTCTGCTCAATAACTTAATATTTGCGTTGCATTTAGTAAATTAAAATAATTATTGCATCGAACATGTTTCAGTTTGCAGTTTCTTTCGTAGGCAGCTAGTAAACTGTGACACCTAGATACATGGGGCTCTAAAAGTAAACAAGCACTCCAGGATAATTGACATGTACCATTGGAATTTCAGCAATTGCAGAAGGTGGAATATAATGAGGTTTAGCTCATGTTTACTATCGACACGTATGTGCTTTTGTGGATGCAGTATTGTGTAAACGTCAATCTAATTTTGGTACTATTACAGCTATACATAGCACAAAATATAAATTTTGGCGCTTGCAGGTTTGTTCACTTGTACAGATTATATATCAAAGTATACTCTGTATACTTCATGTTTTTAATGTCATGGGAATGACTAATTTGACACTTAAAATTTAAAATTTATCATGATCGTCACACGCATATAAAAAACAGATATGTGCAACGTCTAGCATATGTCCCAGGAGTACTCACTACGGTTGGGTATCCGGGGACAAGATGTTGCCTTGGGTGTCTTTTGCTTAAAGTTCTGAACAGAGTGTCAGTTTTTATGAAAAGCTCTAAAGCAAGTTTCAAAAACACGACGAAAAATTTCTAAAGCATATTGCAAAAGAGTGACTCTGACCGAGTTGGATGACCTTCTTTCTTAATGCCTGTTATAGGGATTGCAGACACTTAAAAAATTATATGAGATTTCATTCAATAACCAACTTGGTCTAGGCTGAATAGTTTTCTGGTAAAATGCACCACCAGAGTCAATTCTTGACCTTTTTCTAAATATTGTAAAATGCAGAGTCTTCAGAGCTTCTGGGCGTTTTGCAGGACACCACACAGTTTTGACCTAAAGGTCAATGCAAGTTGTGTTTCCAGTACTACCAAACATCAATTGATTTATTCTAAACTATTTGCCAGGAGAAATTCAGGTTTAAACAAAAATTAAAAATTCAGCACACCTCTGTAGATATTTCCACAGGTACTCCCACGACCTATGCCCCATCGTTATTGGCATAAGAAAATGTTTAAGGTGCAAGTGCACGCCATTAAATTTCTACCTGAGGTGCAAGTTTTCTCGAGTTTACTGCCTTCCTGGACCCAGTCTGCACTCTCCTTTTGTTCCAAGGGACCATGCCCATCTGGGTCTATGGCGCACGTAGAATGTAGGTAACCTACTTCAAAAACCAGGAATTTAGGCATACATTCGTAGAAAATGCCTGGCCCACTTCAGAAAAGTGACCAATCAAGAGTGGCAGCACTGAGCCAGATTCACAAGGGTGATGCAATTTGTGTGATGAGTAAAGAAAACGAAATTTTCAACATGTTTTTTCTGTTCACGCTGTTGACAATATTGTCGAGGAGTAAAACTCACCTCAACGCATCAAATTTGGCAAATTTGGCAAATGTGGTAGATTCTCGGTCGCATGCTTAAGCGTCGCCCGATTTTTCTCATATAGACTTTACCATATGATAATGTGATATACAAGTCCTAGAAGACAGTGTGATTAAAACGAATTAACATGCCTCTTTTTATTTCACGTGGTTTCAGTGGGCAGAGGATATAGTTTTGTTCTTCTAAAACAGAAAATACTTTGAGCTTTACAAAGAAATCTATTAGTATTTGTGCAATACTTTCCTATTTTTTCAGTGTAGAAGAAAGTGAACGCACCTCCTTGCACATTGACTCCAATCAACAACACTTTGTACGCTCAAATTTGATAGAACCACGTAGCAACAGTTAGTATGTTTTCAAGTGGTTTGTGACGTAACGACTGTGGCAGCGTATTTCAAGCAGTCACATTCCACGTAGGAAACAAACCAACAAGCAGGCATATTGTTTACTTCCCTTTTTCTGTTCTATAATTTATACCAGTATCGTATGACATGTTGTAATTTAAATAAATTATTTTTGCAATTGCGAACTACTACTGTGAAATATTTTGACATATAAACCCTGGAATGCCGCCCCTCGTATAAGCCTCCCTCTTTCAAATTAGCTCTAACCGTCAAGTAAAACTTCTTGGCAAGCCCCCCATCCTAGCATGACACAACCTGTATCTGAATGAGTCTTCCTGGGGCTTAATCGAGTTATCGAATAGTTAAATCATTTACGACAACGTTTAATCCAAGATAAATCACATATTGAACGAAAAACTTGAAATGCATATAAACAGGCAATTTCAAAATATTTTTATTGCCAACATATAGTCAACGATTCGTTTCTAGGGCAATTTCGGACGCTAATACCCGGGCATGCCTTAGATTCTCGGTGTAAGCAATATAATCACAGTCAATTTTTCGATTTCTCTTCCCGGAAACATCACATTGTTCGTCTTTGGAGCTTCAGTAAAAGTGTGTCAGTTAAAAAATATCAATAAGCCTCTCTTCCTTTCAGCCCTCCCTTGAATAAGCTTGCATCAGAAATTTTCAAAAACTATTAAGCCCCGAGAGGGAGTCATTCAAAAATTCAAGGTACGCATGTAACAAGTTACAAGAAAGCAAAACGATGGAAATTTCTTACAACGACGACCTGCGATTCTCCAGATGGCAAGAGGAAAATGGTTCCTAGAACCGATGGGACAAAACGATTTCAGATGCGCTAATTCTTACAGTGTAAAATAAATACTGTCGTTTAATATTGTAACAGTATATTTAGTAAATAGTACAATTCAGTATATCGTGAAAATGAGTACAACACGGAGTAGAGCTTCACAGGTGAATAACAACTACTTGAACACAATTCTCATAACGTTTGAGATTATCCAAATATGGTACATGACTAGCTAGCTGCACTTCACATCTTACCAATTTTAATTAACTTACCGTTATTGTATCTCCAGCTTTGAATGCTAAGCACGAAGCATCATAAATATTATTGTAATTTGATATGGCACGCGCATATACAATCCTCTCCCCTGCTGCCTCTGAAAGCATTGAAAGAAGTGAAAATCACCCTCGGTTAAAAACAAACTAAGTCTCCTCGGAGAAGTCCATTAATTCAATGTCAACCACGGGCGTTCGACTATGGGTCTAGCAAATTATTTAACATAACATGTCCCTCCCATAAATATATGGAGTGCTGTTAAACCATAACCGGGTTGGACGATACTTTTCTTTAGTTAAACTTAAGTGTATTTGTTTATACCATGAAGAGCACACGACAAAGGGTTAGTTCTGAAATATACGTGACTATGGCAACTGGATGATTGAAGCAACAGATAATTGCTTGGAAAGATTATGTATCATGTGGTACGATTTCAAACACAAGTTTCCATTGCCTAGTTAACATATCACCAACGAGGCTGCCTAGTGAAAAACGGATCTGCCAAAAATTACGAAGTGGCGTAACCTGCAAAGTCTTGATAAAGATGACGCAACGAATACATCTTCACTTTCACATAAATCCGGAGTTGAAGGAGCAATTATTTACTTCTAATAAAATTAATACCTGCAAAAATATGGATCAAAACTCAACCTTTTTTAAATTCATACATACAGCACGCCCAGCGATTAACTATATTATCATGTATTATTCATTCATCACTTTGCCTACGGGTTTGGCTGATAATAATCACACGTTAATATCATATATGCATGCGATAAAAGTAAACAAGTCAAAAACACGAACTACACCATACTATGGGCGCCAAGCGCTACCCTGAACTCAAGATTCAAGGCAGTAAACAACCGGTAAATACTTCCAACAGGTACACCAAAACAAAACCTGTACGTTAAAAACTTTCTTAAACTTTTTCTACAGCGCGCACTCTAATAGTTCAATCAGTCTAGTCTAAATATTTTTGATACTTCGTAAACGCTGTTCCTGAAACCAGTTGGCAAATTTCTTATCTTAGGTAATATTTGACAGTATTAATATTTAAATCATCAGGAACACTATCATCACTACCACCACCGTCATCATCAGCATGGTCATTGTCCTCATGACCATCATCATTCCTATACTATCATCATCGTCACATCATCATCGTTAACATCATGATCACCATCATCATCATCATCATCGTTGTCATCATCGTCGTTGTCATGAGCATCGTTATGGTCATTATCATTTTCATAACATAACACTACTTATTATGAAAAAACAATTAAACAACATCAGGAAAATTAGCGTCTTATCATTAAAACCTGAATTAAATCAGAATAGTTTCAAACGGCAAAAAATTGTCATCAGATCTCATTCAACATTTTTTCATTTGTATCTCATTTCATTGAGCAAAAGAATAGTCAACGCTAATTTAAAACATCAAACAAAAAACTGATTATCATTTTCACTACTACACTTTAACTAGTTTGCATTTCATCAATATCAGATCACCTTTGGTTTAGGGGCACGCTGCAGAGATGAAAGAATGGAAAAATGTGTCTTACCGCGTAACATCTGCTTTATTTCCACTCCAGCTCTTGACGTTGTGAATTTATTAACGATATCTAGTGGCGTCATTTTGTTCTTATTCTGCACGTTCACATCTGCACCGGCCTGAAAAGGGACACACGCACAAAAGAATCAATCAATAATAGACCAAGTAGTAGAGTAAGATTAGTAGAACCGAATGGACTTGCAACAACAAACCACGGGTATGCAAACTCTTTCGGATATTCGTACTATAAAATAAGGTTACAGAATAAATGGATGAGAGACAGACGAAGTCTGGGAGTCGATATCTCATAGAAAAAAACCTTCGTAAACGTCTCAAAGTCAGTAGAATGTGGCGCCATCTTTCATCATAACACCATCCTTTTCCACTAAGAGAACGAAAAAACACGGAACATTGCAATTTAATAATTTATCGAAGGCAATAGACATCCTTAATTCATTTTGGCTTCATTTAACATCACACAGATATCGCCCCAAAGAAGCTACTAGGTTCTTTCAACGGGCACTTCAACATTATTCCTCCCTTTTACCTTCTTTTGCTTCCCATCAATCCCCGTCCGCTTAAGACTCCTTACTTTAAAATTTTAAAAACACCAAAATGATTGATAAAAAAGACTTAACTTGCATCCAGTGTAAAAATTAAAATGCAAGTCACAAAAAATGCAAAGAAACAGGCCATCTCTCGGGGGCTGACGAACTCACGAGCCTCTGCTTTGCAAACATTGTATTTAATTTGAGTGACGTTCTTTAAAATGATGGCTGATTGTCAATTCATTGCCACTCGCTTACATAGGCCTCTCAAAATTCCTCTTTGCTATGGAGTAAGCTCATTTTTGAACGCGTCGTGTGACTTTCACAACTCATGTTCGTATTTTGTGATTATCTCAGTATCACACACATGCACACTCCGGGCTATCGAATTCATTGTCCATTTTCCCTGGGATCTTGAAATAACTTCCTCCCTAATCTAACAAAAAGCCAATTTCAACTCAAAAACAATGTAGTCCACTCCCACAAACAGCTACCTAGCTGACCAGACTAAATGATGGCTTCATCAAGTGATTTTATAATTTGAGGAAATTTTCGCGTCAAGCACACCGTGAAAAGATTTTGCAGAATACATGTTGGCGCTTTGTAAATTACTTTCCCTTGCCAACGATTATCAATTGGCAATAATTATTTTATGATTTCTGTTTATGCGAATAGACGATGTAGCAGAGTCAATATCCGACGAAATACTAACTGAATCGTTAGTGTAATAGGTGGCAAAATGGCATTATGGTACAGTAAAGGCAGGATTTGAACGTGGACACCTTCGAAGGGAGGATGTAGAGATGTTTATATACACGTCCCTGTTTATAAAAAAGAACAATTAACGCACCTCTAGTAACAAACGAACAACTTCGGTTTTTCCATAAAGTGCCGCATGATGTAAACATGTTCCTTGGGAGGTCTCTTCATTAACATCTCCTCCACTTTCTATTAATAATCTGGAGAGCAGAACATAACAAAAGCTTTCGCCAAAACAACAAGTTTAGAAATCTCACGAGAATCTACGGTCGAATTCTTGTCCACTTAAACGATTCACAAAAATGAAGTTCCATACGAATTAGTATACAAAAAGTAAAATACAAAACTTCCGATTTTATCGCCTCTATTGAATGGACAATTACCCATCCGCGACTTTTCGACCTACATAGGCTCGGTCAAGCGGCAGACAATGAATCATTATCGACTACCCCACGGTGATTTCCTCAGTAAAAATACAGATGAGTCCCTCAGCCATCTTAGAACACATTAACGAAACTGGACACTCAGCATCACTGGAAGATTTCTCGGTGCTGGATAGAGCTCCCAACGACTTTGACTTACTTATTCATGAAAGTTTACTTATTCCACGCGACTACCCCCCTCTTAACTCCGAACAGTCCTTTATCCTTTTAGTTCTATTTTGATCAGATACCCTTGGGCCCTTCACTTTTGCTCTTTGTTGTTAGTTTTCTGTTTAGCTTTGCTTCTTTGTTTGTTTCTTATACCCCACATTTTTGTGCTTTCCACATTCTTGTTCTTCTGAAATTCTTGTTTTGACCAAATATTTGTTACTCTTGTTTATTGTATTCTGTTAATATAAATACCTGGACAACTAATTGTAACACCAATTTCTGATGATGAAGAATGGAATGTCTTCGAAACGTTAATATATGATTATGGCCTTTTTATTTGAGTGTTCTCCTTACAATATGCTGTACTTGTTCTTCGTTTCTTAATTAGTTCAGCTCATTTTAGTAAGATATCTACATAACACCACAACTTGCGAGAAAATACTCCTGGGGTAAACCAAGTTACTATAACGCCTAGAAGTATACCTCATTTTTAGTCAGATATCTACATAACAACAGAACTTGCGAGAAA
>JANTCA010044735.1:8484-18949 GCA_024741275.1 Chironex yamaguchii
TTGATGTTTATTCCCATATTTGTCTATCAACGTCTGGTTTTTTGTATTTCATATTTATTCCCATATTTGTCTATCAACGTCTGTTTTTTTTGTATTTCATATTTATTCCCATGTTTGACTATCAACGTCTGGTTTTTTGTATTTCATATTTATTCCCATATTTGTCTATCAACGTCTGGTTTTTTGTATTTCATATTTATTCCCATGTTTGTCTATCAACGTCGGTTTTTTTGTATTTGATGTTTATTCCCATATTTGTCTATCAACGTCTGGTTTTTTGTATTTCATATTTATTCCCATGTTTGTCTATCAACGTCTGTTTTTTTGTATTTGATGTTTATTCCCATGTTTGTCTGTCAAGGTCAGCTTTTGGATACTGATCAAGTAGCTCATTCCTATATTGGTCACTATGGGGCTAGTTAGATTTGGCCGCTGTACAAAGATAGCCCTCTGACATTGGATGTTGCAGCAACTTATCGTTATTGCAATGCTGTTTGTATATAGGCTTTAGTCCTCAACTGGCACCTGATAACAAGATTATACAAAATTACGTAGGCTTGAACTAATTAACTCTATTAGTTTTTAAGTACTACATTTTATTTATGACATAGCTCTTACTGCAAGACCAAATGATCATGCATTGTTATTTTATGGCCAATCAGAATAGGATGCGCAAGTGATTGGAATTCAAACCTTCCTCAACGTTGCGCACATTAAACGGGAGTTATTAAAGGTATAGTTTGGATGCAAGTTTAAGAGTTTATACTTTATATATGCTTATGTATATTATATATTTTATATATATACATATACATTGTTTTTTATTAATGTTACTTTATCTGCCACGGTTTTAGCGGATTTGATCAACTTGCTTCTTCGTGCACTGGATGACAATTCCATTTGGACAAAAGCGTTAGCAACATCTGCTTTCGTCTTCTTGACGACAAATTGTAACAAGGTAGTGATTTACTTATTATATTAATTCTTTATCGTTACCTCTACCTAGGACGTTATGTTTTTGCTGCCGTTTTTCTGTTTTTGTTCGTCTGTTTGTTTGTTTGTTTCATGCGCTTGGAGGTTATGTTTTGTCGGGGTTTGTTTGTTTGTCTGTCACTCTGTCTGTTCCTTAGCAAAATAATTTAAAAAGGTATTCATAGATTTTCACGAAATTTCCTTAAAGTGGTCCGACCCGGGATAAGCAAAAACAGATTAATTTTGGCATACGATCCGCGTGAAATGCTGGATTCTGGATTACTTTTTTGGTAATGAAACCATCATAGTGCTACTGAGGGCTTTCCCAGTTACCATATTTGGTTATGATATCTTCATGAAAGTGACTAGCAAGGAAATCATGGTGGGGAAAACCAATGTTGGTTCGATAATAATACTGGCTTCGTGGAGGTTTGCGCTCTCGGAGTATCTCTAGTTTTTATCAATTTTCAGTGAAGGTCAAATAAGTCACAGAGAACAAATCAAGTTTTGGTGTGCTCTGCATCACGGTCTAGAACATAAAACCATGATGCAGAGCACACTAATACTTGACTTGGAAAGGAATAATCTACAAGACAGGACATTGTATTGTAGATTATTCGTTTCCAAGTTGTTATTTTAATCCTATTTGTCAGTTGCTAGCAAATTCTGCCATATAATGCTTGTTTAATAATAAATAGTTGTGGTTTTTTATCACTGCTTAGGCTCGAGTTATTCTCAAAAAGACAAAATTAGTTGTTAAACTACGTCAGATGGAGGAGCAGATACAAAACGGTGGGAATAAAATTAAACAATGTTTCGTAACGTATTTTATTGGTTTGAATTTACCCTTGCCTTTATTTCAGTAACTACCTATGATCTATGCTAGGCTACGTAGGCCAGATGAATTCATTTTTTGTAATGATTTTTGGCTTTACTTATAGAAGAGTTTATCTTATGTCAGTGGCCAAGAGATTATAATGCTTACACCCTCATCATAATCAACTTTCAAATTTAATGAAAGCTGGCACGTTTGAAAGGTGCCTGAAAACCACAGGCCATGGTCGCCAAAACCAAGCCATGCTTTGAAATTTGAGGACGATAAAAGTGTTTCCAAACCGTCAGATGGCTAGCACTATACTAGAATTATCGTTGTTGACTTCGTAAGTACTTGTAAGGAAGGCGAGTAACGACAGGAGGAGGAAGAAGAGTATGGACAGGAGGAGGAAGAAGAGTATGGACAGGAGGAGGAAGAGAAAGGACAGGAGGACAAGTAACGACAGCAGGGGAGGAAGAGGAACGACAGGAGGAAAAGTAACGACACAACAGGAGGAGGAGGGAGAGTAACGACAACAGGGGAGGAAGAGGAACGACAGGAGGAAAAGTAAGGACACGACAGGAGGAGGAAAAGTAAGGACACGACAGGAGGAGGAGGGAGAGTAACGACAGCAGGGGAGGAAGAGGAACGACAGGTGGAAGAGGAACGACAGGAGGAAGAGTAACGACAACAAAGGGAGGAAAAGTAACCACACAACAGGAGGAGGAGGGAGAGTAACGACAGCAGGGGAGGAAGAGGAACGACAGGAAGAGGAAAACGAGTAAGGATAGGAGTAGGAGGAAGAGTAAGGACAGGAGGAGGAGGAGGACGTAAATAGTAGTGATTGAAATATTGAGTAATTACACGTATTAATTAGATAATTTTAGTAACATTGTTTGAATGTAGCTGTAATCAAGTTTTAATCATACCACAGATACTTTTAAAGAATAGCTTTATGAGTTTTATTGATTCTTTTTGTACCTTGTCTTTTTAAGGAAAAATGATATCTTCAGCTGGCTGTTTTCGAGGTTATGATGAACTGAAGAAATCAGTTACTGAAGCCTTAAAATTGCTAACAGAATAAAACGAAATTCATGGCAAAAGCTATTAAGCACGTTATAGGTAAAGCTTTGTGACAGAGTGTATTACTTCTTGTTATTATCTTAATTAAATACATCACTTTAAGAACAAGCTTTTGTATCATACGAACGTAATGGAAGTAATTGCAAGCAAAACAATTCTTCAAATATCGCTTTCTTGTCGTTGTGGGTTTTTTTCCTCTTTCGTATGTCTTGTTGTATTCTTTATTGTCTAACATATCATCACAGCCCATAGCATCAGCAAAGTATGTTCTCGTTTGTTGCTTTTATTTATATTTGATTGCTTTAATTGAGATGGGAATAGAGTGAAAACCTCAACCGGCTGAATAGAAGTGATGTGGAAGGAGAAAAGTAGGCGCAAATGAATATGTAGTGTATGCATAATGTATTGATGAAAGGATTAGATGTAAGGCAAGAGTGTCACATAGTCGAAGAAGGATAGATTGGCGACATGTATGGATTGATGGATCATTGGAGCGATGAGGTAATGCATAAATAAATTCATGGATAATTGGACAAATACATGAATGATTCGATTGATACATGGATAAACGGATCGATGGATGGATTGGTTGATTAAGAGATGAATCGATGGACCGATAGAAGTATCCATGAATGGTTTGATAGACAAATAGATGGACGGAAGGATCCATGGGTGGTTTGATAGATAAATAGATGGACGGAGGGAGGCATGGGTGGATTTATTGATAGAAGAGTAGATGGACGGATGGATGGATCCATGGATGATTTAGTAGATGAATTGATGGACGGAGGGAGGCATGGGTGGATTTATTGATAGAAGAGTAGATGGACGGATGCATGGATCCATGGATGATTTAGTAGATGAATTGATGGAGGGAGGGAGGGAGGGATGGGTGGATAGATCGATAGAAGAGTAGATGGACGGATGGATGGATGCATGGATGATTTAGTAGATGAATTGATCGACGGAGGGCGGCATGGGTGGATAGATTGATAGAAGAGTAGATTGACACACGGGTGGATGCTTGGATGGTTTGTTTAATGTCTTAGGTGCTAGATGGTTTGCTGGATAGATCCAACCGTTCATGGACGGGTTAGTGCCTTGGATGGGTGTGTTTACAGACGAATAAATCGATTTATGGATTAATGGACTAATGAGGGGGGAGAGGGATTCCTGTTTGCATGGACTTTATCGACGGTTTGCTGGATGAGTGAAGACAGGATTTACTCATAAGAGATCACTGGTGTCGATCCTTATATGGAGTCATCTTTTAGTCCAAAGGACCGTACGTCCGTTGATTTTAATTAAATTTGTGCCGACGAAATAAAACTCTAAAAGTGCAACTACATTGGTTGATCTAGCAGGTGTATTTGTGCTCATGCATGCTCATAATTTGAAATATTTGTTTCATTACGCGACTAAAGTAATCGATCTGTAGCATACAAAACTTGAGAACAACAATTTTGGCATCAAGTTACACTGGCCATTAAAGTCTTCAAGGAAGCATTAATAGTCTTAGCGTGGTTTAATATTCTTTACTGGTAGCCTGCAATATGTACACGCCCTAATATTTATTGTTATTTAAAGCTATTGCTATTTAAAACTATTACTATTGCTATTTATTACTTTGAAATATTTGACTTGTCTGAATTTTTATTTTCTCTGTTTACACCTATTCGCATCATATTTACATTACGAGTCCTTTGCTGTTGCCATAGGATGATGATGATAACTTTTGTAACTTTACACCACGGGTCCCCAACCAAAGGGCCGCGGACCGGCACCAGATCGTAGAGAAATTCCTGCTGGGCCTTAGGATGGCAGCATTATTTTTTTGGCACTTATTGTCGGTCTCGTTTCCGTTTTGGTTCGAACTCTAGCTGTTGTAAGAACCTAATCTAGTTCAAATATAACGACGTAGAGACCCGATGTTGAAGTTTTAATGTGTAAATCTGCCACTTATCCATGCACTAGTCTCAGAAAGTTCTTAAACTTGGAAACCGGTCCTTGGCACACGAAAGGTTGGAGACCAATGCTTTACACAACTTTTGGAGAAGGAAACAAAGCAACTTCGAATCTTACATCTGCCAGAGCTTAGTGCGACGGAATGCAAGGCCTTCAGCATTCTGTCATGCTTCTATGGTGCTTTTCTCCAAAATGGCAGAAAAAGTATAAGTTTTGTACATTATCTTTTGTATACATTTGTTGCACGGCACTACAGTACAGTGTGAAATTTCTTCAAGTTTAATATTTTTTACGCTTGTAACATAACCCAACACAGAATTTGTAATATCTGTTACAAGATGACTCAGTCACAATGTACGTTTTACAAACGTAAAAAGTCTTATTTTCTATCCATAATCTTGCGTTTAAACTTAACAACTGTCACCTACATGCAGTGTAAATTATTTTACAAGTTATCATTTTTAACAACCTCAAACTGTTTTACTGTTGACGAAGCATAAAACTCTCCTGTGCCGCTTAATTCGTAGCTTCCTTTGGAATCTGCAAGTTTGTAATTGTCCAATGCCTTTTTAACTTCTTCTTGTACAGCTTTCTTAAAGTCATCAGACAACTTTTCAACTTGAGCACGTTCTGTAAAATGTTAGAAATAATTGCTTTAATGCCTGCATAAATTAAGGGCCGTACGTTACTTCCAGTTATGTTATACTAGCTTGTTGAGATTAGACTTTGTAAATTTTAATGGTTATTGATGCTAACAGTGTTAAAAATGTAGGTATCTGTAACGCTGTTTTATCAGGTATTAAGTTAGTTTTCAAAAATATTTGAGATTCAATAGCTTACACTTCGGTGTTATCTGACATTAACAGCTATTTTACAGCAGGCAAGGTAAAGATATAAATAGAAAAAAAAAAGATAAATTTGGTTACACACTGACTGACTGACTGACTGACTGACAGAAAGACAGATAAATAAACTAAAATCTCTCAGAGTGAAAACCGTAGCCAACCCAATATAGATATTCAAATAATCTGGAGTAATAGGCGTAATGTTAACATGGGGTATTCCCATGATGATTTCTTGCTAGTTGTTGTTCCATGAAGATATCATTACCAAATATAGATCGTTCATATTGGCACCAAGGGAGCTGAATTATCCCCATGAAAACGTCCTCACAAGTCGTGGTTATATGAAGGTATCATTATAAAAAAGTAATCCAGAATCCAGGATTTGATGTGGATTATCCCAGATAAGAATCAACTGGAGCCAGTTAGGCTACCAGCATACCGTCAAAATTTTAGAACGATACGTTCATAACTTTTGACATATTTTGAAAAGCAACCAACCAACAAACGAACCCCGATGATTACGTAACCACTTTGGTGCAGGTAATCACTGATACACAGACAAAAGACACATAATTGGTCAGATAATCTGTGTGTTAGTCTAAAATGGCATATTTTATAATATTTGCAACTTACGTCTGACCCTGTTTTCTTGACAAGACACTAGATAGCTTGCAGAGCCCAGTTATGTCGCCAATACAATCCAATCCTAGACAAACACGACCCTGTCATGGGTGAATAATCACAATGGCACCTTTGCATAATATACCGCTTCTTGCTAGTCTTGGGCGATATTTGACTGAGGAACAAGTTACTAAATATGCGAGTACATTATTACTGTAGTTTTGCGAGTAATAAAAAGACAAAATACCTTCAGCAGTTGGAGGATATGGAGTGCGTTGATTGGGTCTTTTACGTGTAATGTACATCTTTATTATCTCGAAGATCAATCCCATAATAATACAGCAACCACATATTATAGATAGGACTTTAATTATCCTATTCATGTCATCTGATTCCGTAAACACGTCTGACAATGGTTTCTTCGTTTCTGGCACTATCTCAGGTAACTTTTGCAAGAAAACAAACAAAAAGATTAGCCACCCATGTAATAAGAAAATGCTTTCACAAAACTACTTATCACTTAACAGATTTATTGGTGATTAAAAAAGACAAATAATAATGATGTTACCACATGCCACATTTTTTCTTAAAATGTTTGGCATCCCAAGCCTAAGCCCATGTATTTTAACGGTGTAAATTTGATAACAAATTCAGTTATTTGTATTTCGGCTTTCGTCAGGGCACAATATCAACGTTATTATCAGGTCATGAAATGTTCTTCGCGAGAACCTTTTGTTTGTATGGAGCATAGGTTTGAACGTAGGCATTGGTACTAAAGATGTGTAGTATCCTTCACCAAATCTTGTTTCCGGTAAAACTTTAAGGGGAATCCACGAAATTGAGCAGGAAGGTCACAATAATCAGAGAAAGAAATAAGCAAGAATAGGGGTGTTCGATTAAACATGGGGGCCAACAAGCATCGCTTATGCTAAAAGTCGGGTAACAACAATGAACTTTAATGCTTCTATTTTGCTTATACAGCATTTAAAGCTTTTCTCAAGTTTTGCAATATTAATGTACTAGTCAAAATCTGATGGAAAAACATTAAAAGTCTTATTAACAGCGCAAGAGTTGGAAGAATTAAATACCCAGCAAACGAGCATGGAGGACTAAGATCGAAGATGTAAAATGATGACGATGATGATGATGATGATAAAGATGATGATAATGATGATGATAATGATGATAATGATGATGATGATAAAAATACTAATACTGATGATCATCATAATGATAGTAATAATTTTGTAAACTTTATTCTATTGAGTCTATATCTCATAATTACACCTTCCCTTTACAGATAAAGTATTGAATTTTTCATTCTTGTATGTACCATATGTCAAAACACAAAACACTGAGCTCGTCTGTTTAACAATAATACTTACCTTATCTGGTAGCCTCTGTATTGCTCTAATTACAAATAAATTTGCCAAGTCTTTACTGTTGTCAAAATATCCAGCCAAGAAGCCATGCCAGTATCTCTTCTTTGTATCTGTGTACCCTGTGTTTGGGAAGCCCAACCCATAACTTGCATCAGGATTATGAAGCTCACTTAGAACTCGAAGTTCTGCCATTGACTTCAGGGTTTTCCAATAATAACGAAATGTCAATGAATCCATTACAAAGCCTGAAAAATAGGAAAGTAAATGGAATTTTGCTTACACTACTGTATACGTGATACCTAGCAGCGTCACGTATTACATTGTACTAGTTACAGCACCAGAAACAGTTCGTGTTAAAGCAGACCCCACTTCCTCCTCCAACAGTCGTCTCTTTCCTGCTTTTCATAGGAATGTTACTTAGGCTGTCGAAACCAGGTATCGTTCCATTGCTTCCTTGGTTTTGTCTTTTCTTCTTTGGTCTTTCCTTTCTTCTTGGTCTCTCTTTTCTTTCTTGGTCTTTCTCTTCTTCTTTGGTCTTTCTTTTCTTCCTTGGTCTTTCTTTTCTTCTTGGTCTTTCTTTTCTTTTATGGTCTTTCTTTTCTTCTTTGGTCTTTCTCTTCTTCTTTGGTCTTTCTTTTCTTCTTTGCTGTTTCTTTCTTAATTGAATTTTTAGCATTCATTGCGCTGCCCTTAGAGCCCATATTCTGTCTTGCATTTTTACATCATGACTCAGCTAGTTCCATTTTAACTTTAGTGGTTTAATAACATTATCTAAAACCGTTAAGCATCTTTCTTTTTCAAGCATGCTTCTTCTTGTGATGCTCAACAATAATTTTCCCATCTGCCTTACCGTGATTAATCATTTTAAGAAATTTTATTAAGCCTCTTAGGAAAGTGCATGAAGAAGTGTCTTTCAAAACCCAATGCATTGATTAAAACAATGTAAAACGAAACTGTAAGTACTACAAACCATCAATGTCCTTTGCTTTTAATGCTTCAATTAACTTGATTTCATTTTTGAACACTAAAAAGGAACACAAATTTTGCACAAGATTCTAAAGTCATGTGTTTGAATGTAAGGAAGGTTAAAATGAGGACTAATTAATACTTAATACTTAATATAATAAGTGAATAAACACGTTAATAACAGAGCATTGACCTTATACACTGCTGAATTTTAAGACTGACAAGTATTACCCGTTAATGAGGCATTAGTTAATTTACGTTGCTATTGTTGCACTAGTAGTGGATCACGCAAGAATGAAAAACAAAAGATGGACGGCAAGAACAACGATGTGGATACCATAGGAAGGCAAACCAAACAGTGGGGGGGGGGGGTGCAGAAGAAGAGATGGTGAGATAAATTACCAACCGGATGGATGAGGATGGCGCAGGACAGGGAACGATGAAAGGAGCTTGAGAGGGAGGCCATATTCCCTGGTGGATGACAAAGACTACAGTAAGACAGTACTTAAGTAACTGATTTACTTAGTTTTTATGGGACAAACGTCTGATTAGACAAATTCCTCTGTAAACTAAATGAATTGCACTAGAGCATAATATCAAAAAATCTCAAAATAATTTTTATAATTATAAATAATCTCCAAAAACTGGAAAATCATGATATCACTAGGATAAAAAGAAATATGTGCAGAAAAAATTTGAAGAAAATTTTTTATAGAAGATTACATGTGTGAAATAGAACTGTAATCCCCTAAACCTTTTAATAAAACAATCGACACGTATACTACGAAGTTATATTTGTCATAGTTTAAAGGCAGAAATGTGTTCGGAAAAAACTCAGTTGGTAATCTTACTGATAGCTTTTCCTCCACCTTCAACAACCAAATTTTGCTCATACGATGTCCTAAGAAGCACACCAAGCTAAAGAAGAAAAAAGAATTGCCTTGTTAAGAAAATATTAAAAAGTAAAAAACACTTTATTGGTGATTATATAAGATACAACTCCATTTGCATTTTGAAAATGATTTAAGCAATGTCGTTGTTTGATACCATGCTACAATAATAATTGTTAGTTCAACTACTTCCATATTTTCACCATATTATCATCTTTGCCACCATAAGCACATCAACTAACAGTTCACTACAATTACTAATATTTAGCACAACTCTTTATTGCCTTGTCCATAAACAGTTTCTGTATCACCACCAACATCATTATGGCAGTAAACTTTTTACTAGTAGAACTGAAAAATTATCCATACTTCTTAAAGTATCATCAATTATCATCTATCATCAAAGTACATTGGAAGGTACAGGCTATGAACCCGTTCCTTGCCCAGACCCGACACTTGGGCCAAGTAGGAGGTGTGGCGGTGTGACGATTTCCTTAAATCCAGCTGTCCATTCCGATGATACGGGCTCTTCTGTCGTCGGAGTCAGTGGAGAGCCATTACGTGGGGGGGGGGGACACCGTAGCAAATGACAAAAGTAGTTAAGCCCAAGCAAAATGCATAAACAGAAAGTACTCAGAGAACGCAAGCCTTGGCCAAGCCATAGAGCCAATCAAAAACAACTAGAAGCCCTACAAAGCAACCAGTTTTCAAACCTGTGCTGTAGCAAGACTCTTATTTCTGCCTCTACCCCAAGTCTCAATAAAAAAAAACCTTTCGAAAATTGTCCTGATCTTAAATGGTGAGCTGAATTATTTTGAATCATTTCTTGTTTGTGGGCCAATCTTGGACATTGCATAAAACATTTCAACAAAATCCATGAATAACTTTTTGCATAAAACATTTCAACAAAATCCATGAATAACTTTT
>JANTCA010044746.1:0-40551 GCA_024741275.1 Chironex yamaguchii
CCAACCCCCGTCACTCGCCATAGCTCCCCCTTTGCCACCCTTGCCTTCTTCACCAACTCCAATTCATCAAGGAAGCGTGCC
Source organism: Chironex yamaguchii (assembly GCA_024741275.1). NCBI lineage: Eukaryota > Metazoa > Cnidaria > Cubozoa > Chirodropida > Chirodropidae > Chironex > Chironex yamaguchii. The sequence continues at coordinate 82 of JANTCA010044746.1, forward strand.
TGGAGCTCCTACATCACCTTTGACACTTGACTCTCTATTGTCAATTCCTGGGGGAGACAAGAGATCTCAAAGTGGCAGTGAAAATAATGTAGAAGGTAAGAAAGCTGTCAGAAATGTCCATACAAGCTTAAACACTTTCAATTTTGATAAATGGGACCAACAATTTTTTAAGATATGACTATTTTTATCAAAAAATTTGATCTTTTCGCTTTTAAACAATAAAACGGTTTTTGCTTCCCTACCCGTCATCAAGATTGATCTCCAATATTTATGCCGTGCGCTTCTTTCTCATCTTTGTTACAGAGGCAAGACTAAGCACAGGTTGTCCAACATTATCCTGCACTTTTATAATGTGCAGGATCTGACCAAAGTGTAGATTAGATTTTTGCGCTATTGATTGGCTGAATACATTCACAGGACAAAGGCAGGTGCGCTCTAGAAAGAGCTAGTGCGAATCTGTCATAGAAGAGGCCACTAAACATGGTCTACCATGTCGACTCACACCATATGTGACTTTTTGACAACAGCTGCAAGGCCTCAGCACTTTCATGTATGCGATCACAATCGAGACGGGGAAACATACAAAAAAGCCAGTCTCGCAAAAGCACTGTTTTAGGACCGAAGTGACCCCCCCTCACCCCATATAAGCCAAGAAGCAGCTCACAGAGCAAACCAAAATCCGAGATGATGACTGGTTGCGGGGAAGACGTTGATTTCCTTGCAAAAGGCTGAGAAATTGGAGAAACAAAACACGTGCACACTTACGGATCGAAATGTTCCAGGAAAGAAAATTCCAAACCCCTTTCCAAAAAACTCAGAGGAGTACCTGTCGAATTCGGCTCTCTGGTTGGTCAATCGGGCTTTGGAATAAATTAGCATATAGCCAGATGAGTATAATTAGGATGGGAGAAGAATTGCGCATAGAAGGCAAGGAAGGGGTGATTGCTGTCTCTGTTTCAAGTGACCGTAAACAACAGTTGTTTTTCCCAGATTTTTATTAACTTTCCATTTGATGAATATCCTTAGTGAAATAAGCAGAAGTTGCAACAGCGAATAGTTATAAATTAGATTTTAATTTTAAAAGCACGTGTTTTTTCTGTGTAAGGACTGGGATCCGACCTTGGAAAACAGAAAATTAGTCCTGCAAATGGCCGTAATCAAAATGACATCAAATTGTCACCAGTACCTGCTCCTCCTCCATATTCAGGTAAAATACATTTATCTTTTAGATTTTGCAATATTGCATAAGTGGATTACATGACTCAGTATGCGAAAACATGAGTTATTAATTACCTCTGACGCAAGGACATGTCATTTACAAAAAGATGATCCATTGAAATGTTTCATACCCAAAGCAATGCGTAACCTACTTACCTCAATTGACAACGATGATCATAATTACGATCATTTAAAGAAATAGCTGGCAATCTTCTTGCTGATTGTGGGATTTCAACCTTACATCATGATATCCTGTTTATAACTTTATGTGATACTTTTAATACCTTTTTATTCAGTTATCAGACAGCGTAACGATCAGGTATTTTGATATTGCATTCACGTAACGTGTTATTCAATCGACGATGAAGCTAGTGATTGTGACTGTAAACTGCAAATTGTTTTCGTCAAATGTGCAGAAACCTTCAACAGAAACAACATAATATAACTTGGTAATTTTTTTGTCTTTTTAAAATGATTTTTGTTTTTTCACAAGTATTTTACCTTTTGTTGTTGACAATAATAAATGCCATCATTTATTTTGTCATTTAACAGAGGATATCATTATATCTGTATATCAAAGTCTCGGCTGCTGGGCTGATATGATCTCATGGTGGCAACTAAGTGGTGGTGCCATTCCCCCACTGGAAGGAAAAAATATACGAGTATCCGATAATTACAAGAAACGTAAAGATCCTATTGGTAATGAAATTACGACTAATAATAACCTATTGTCACTGTTTCTGTCACACTTTTATTATTTAACTCTTGCGAAACATTATAAATAACTTTTAATGCGCATAGTCCTTTTGCCGTTTTATTTGCTTCGAAGGGGCTGGTTAAATGTTTTCTGTTTTATGTCAAAAGGGACTGGTTAAATGCTCTTTTATTTCATGTCAAAGGGGCTGGTTAAATGATTTTTATTCTATGACAAAGGGGTTAGTTAAATGTTCTTTTATTTTAGGTCAAAGGGGCTGGTTAAACGTTTTTTATTTTATGTCAAAGGGGTTGGTTAAATGTTTTTTATTTCATGTCAAAGGGGCTGGTTAAATGCTTTTTATTTTATGTCAAAGGGGTTGGTTAAATGTTTTTTATTTCATGTCAAAGGGGCTGGTTAAATGTTTTTTATTTTATGTCAAAGGGGTTGGTTAAACGGTTTTTTATTTCATGTGAAAGCGATTGGTTAAATGTTTTTTATTTCATGTCAAAGGGGCTGGTTAAATGTTATTTATTTTCTGTCAAAGGGGTTGGTTAAATGTTCATTTTTGATGTCAAAATGGCTTGTTAAATGTTCTTTTATTTTATGTAAAAGTGGTTGGTTAAATGTTTTTTATTTCATATCAAATGGGCTGGTTAAATGCTTTTTTATTTTATGTCAAACGGGTTGTTTAAATGTTTTTCCATTCAAGTTGCCAAAATGTTTCTCATCATTATCTGTTTCTTGTCAAAAAGGCTAAAGTACTATCTAAACATCTTTTTGTAACTATGAAGACCTCACAGCTATTCTGATCGCTCAATGTGTAGTAGATGCGATAGTCATTCTAACCTAGAAAAGGTTTTATCGCTTTCGGAAATGACCTAGATCAGAAAAATCAGTAAGTGCAGCAAGAAGGTTAGATAAATCTGAAAACAGATTAAAAATACGTTAAAATGAGTGTATATGTCAAAGGTAATATCTCCCTTATCAAAGCTGATCTAAAAACGTATATCTTCCTTAAATCTAGGTAAATGCGCTGATACGGCTAAAGAATTTGGATACAGAGTTTTTGCTATACAAGACGGAGGAAAATGCTTGGGAGGCCCTAATGCTTCCAAGGACTACTCAAAATTTGGAAGATCAGATACCTGTCGAAACGGATTAGGTGGTGTGGGTGCAAATGATGTTTATTTGATATAAGGTATTAATCAAATCAATGCAGTTATGGGTGTTTTCTGCTCTCACATCCAATACAAATTCGAAGCATCTGTGTATATAAAAAATTCTCAACGTCGCTTAAATAAAAACTCATCTTGCTTAACAATTAACACTGTGAACATGAACCTTTATGATGAAGACGGTCGTTAATCAAAAATATCTTATGCATTCTCTTGCCTGTATGCAGTTGATAATAGATGATTCAAAATGACACTCAAAAAGGCTGTAAATGAGTTCTTTTAGCCAAGATGGAAAGAGGAGAATTTCAAATGCATTATATATTGTTTTAGAAATACTTGGTACATACCTGCTTTTGTTAATAAGTATAGAGATATGTTGGATAACGAAACAGGACCAAGATTACATCACTTGCTTTTAGTCAGCTATCAAGTATTTGGTAAAGAAGGAAGGGGAAGAGATTAAACCAGACTACTCTAAAATTTTGGAATTATGTGATGTACACTCTAATACTGCAATGTAAACAGTATTATTTGTCATAAGCATCCATCTAAATATAAAAATAGCTATTAGACAGTTAATAAAAACTTTACTTGTAATAAATGCAAAAATTTTATGTGAAATATATGCCCCTTTATAATACGAAAAATATTTAAGATTATAAACTATTAAAAGAAGTGGTCAATATCATACACCCAAATAAGTTGAACTTTTTTCGAGAGTACGTGTAATGCTTTTTAGCAGGTTTATTGAATATTCATTGCATTGCACGCAATGAAAAGCACGGTATTTTCCAAAACAGCATTTCACCACTGCTAATTCGTTCTCTCATTTTTGTCTTTGTAGCTATAGATGAAAGATGAATGCAGTTATTAAAATAGAAAGATTAAATGTACAAGATTTAACAACCAACGGTGTGAAATTGTTTTTGTACGGTCTTTAACATTAAAGTTATGCATAATTCAAGCTAATATATCAAGCATTGGTAATCAAAGTATTTAGACAACTGCAAATTATAAAGGAATTATGATGGATGTTAAATGCAAGTTTGCAAAGGAAATTTAAACATACCAAAGATATCTATTCCGCGTTAAGAAAATTGTTATCTTCAAAGCTATGTAGATTCTTATGTATATACCTTTATATCTAACTCTGTATGTAACTAGGGATTACAGGGTAATGGATTTCTGATGCTTGTTCTTTAAAATGTTGGTTAATGGTATAGTTTTACCATTCTAAGACGCATTTAACCTTGGTAGCGATTAATTGATAACTATTTTTGTTGTTATAAATAATATATAATTCATATATACATATTTAAGTTATATAGATTCTTCATGGTGACTAAACCTCTATACACTGTGATAGAGCGAGATGCAAATGTAAACGGTGACAGAACATGTGATGACACTCAATTTTATTATACTCCCTCTGCACACGTAATGAATATATTTACCAGAATTGGGATTTTCCAAGCTAAGGCCAAGACAAAAGCGTGCAGATCTAACTGTTCTCACCTCAAGGAAGAATATTACAAAGATAAAAACTGTCAGTTTAATACTAACTTTTCACTATACTGTAGTTAAGAATCGTACTGACTGGACATATTTCATGTGTAACCTAGACAAGCATCCGGAGAGTGCAGACCTGTCCCAGTACCTCAATTCCTTTCATATTTTGATTTAAGCCGCAAAATTAAAAGCCTTATATTTGTATTAATTCTATTCAAATCTACGTTAATAAGCTACTTGAACACAATAAAATGTTAGCCTCGTGAATCATCTGCAATACTGTGAATCCTCGAATAAGCGCCTCCGCTGTAATAAGCTCCCACGACTTCCTCTTTAAGAAACGGGCACCTATTCAATATTTTAGCCAAAGCGAGTTTCTGAGACGTAAGATTTTAGACTTACAGGAGCGGGGAAGGCAGTTAACCAAAAAAGAGTAGAAATGAACAACAAAGTTTGTTCCAGTTTTCATACTTTCATTTCCCGTTTTTATTTTCATGTTTTATAGCAAGTAACCCTTCAAATGATGCTCTCAAATATGTTTAGGTCGATCATATTCTTTTCTTCCTAGAACTTCTCCAACAGAATTTTGGCAAACATTTTGTCGTTCGTAGGAGCTGTGTATTTGGCTGGAACCAAGAGATCTCGTTTTGTTTTTACCGTCTTCTGCCTTCAAATATTTTCGTTTCTCGACAGTTGATAGAAATTGAGAGAAAAGTTGCTCAATGGGCACTTGGCCTACTAAACATTTTCACCATCTATAAGTGTAAAAACACCCAGTGCATATTTATCATAAGTGTGTTCTTCGTCTCTTGGGTCACGTTTGCAATGAAGTTCTTACCCTATGATTGGTGCCTAACTATCTTTATTCATATTACGTCCACGAACAGGTCCTGTGAATTCAATCTTGTAAAGCATTCCAAAGTTTAGGAAAATTTTCTGGACCACGCCATCACACCATCAAGGAAGCCAGAGAAAGCATACAAGCGTCCCTCCTTGACACTCAAAAGTTAAATAAGCGCCAGCGCACTTATTCGAGTATATACGGTAATATAATTAAAATAGATGGTAGCAAGTTTTACTTCTGAAGTCAATATGTGAAGAGATGTGAAGCGGCAATGCCTTTATGGACCGGAGATACTGATGAATTTAACACCAATTGAGTGGGTATTAAGGGAAATTTCGCAGTGATCAAGAGTTTAGGATTTCATCACAATTATCGTCAAAAAATCACTGATATGTCTTGCCTTTACTTTCCGATGCCATTGGAGGGATAAGGAATAAGACACTATGATTTTTTAGGTTAGGGTATAAATAAGAGCAACACAAACTTTATCATTAGTGCATACCTTTTTGTTATTATGGAACCTGCAAATCCTGTGATCTTTTAATTTCGTAAGATTAAAAGGAAGTAAATAATTTTACCCGTCAGATTTTCACAGTGTTTGTGTGAAATAAGCCAAACTTCGTTTTTGCTTTTATAAGAAATAGACAGTTATAGGTCTATTTCTTTGTAGAAGCAAAATGGTTTCATAGCACAGTTGTAAGTATATTTCACTGTATCTGTAGTGTCAATGATAGGAAAGGTTATTGTAAATTATCTTGAGTAAAATAAAGTAGCTTTCACAAGAGACTTGTTATGATTTTTGTCATGGTCTGATTAGCCGGGTGAGTGACAGTCTTTCGACAAGCGCTTATTTTAATATCTTAAGGCCCGTTCATATTGCTCCGTATTCATATGAAAACGGATAAAAAGCATCCGTTTTGGCCTTGCGTTCACACTGCTTCGCTGTGAAACGGAGCCTTTTAAAAACGCACTTTGAAAATGGAGACGTTGAAATCGGAGAGTTTTGAATATGCAAAACGCAGTGTGAACACCGAAAACGGATACTTTTGAAAACGCTAGCAACAACAACAACTCAACAAGATGCTGAGAGTGCACCAGTTTGAACAACGTCAAACTCTCTCAACATAGCTGATTCACTCCAAGTCAGTATGGTAGTCGGAGGAATCTTAGTGGCAGTGAGTTGTTTGAAAAGTTTGTTAGCAGTTGTAAGCGCCTCGTTTTCATAGCGCTTTCCTTTTTATCCGGAGCGGAGAAATGTGAACGCTTCATGGTTTTCATACCGTTTTCAAATTTACCTCGAGTAGTGTGAACATGTAAAACAGATCGACAGGAAAAACGGATAAAAACGAATACGGAGCAATGTGAACATAGCGTAAATGTGTTCTGTCATTGCTTGCTAAGTCGTATTGTTGAACATATCACACTGCGTACAGCTTATGGTAATTTACGTCATTTAGACGCTATTACAATGGATTAAACTTAAAATGCTTCTTTCGTTTCCATCTCAAACAACATAACACGTATCCATGTACTTGACAGAGTAACTTTCTCTATGCGGCTTTGGGGACTGTGCTGAGAAAAATACCCTGTGTGATGTGAGCTTTTGTTATCTCAGCACTTTGAGTTTGAAATAATACTTTACCTAGAATAAGAGCAAAATATATCAATTAATATTAAATATCTCACTATTAATCTTGTCATCGTGCTAGTAAAGCACGATCTTTATACAGTGTTATCTAATTGATTTGTTATTTCAAATCTTTCAGCTTCGTAAAACTATTTCATCCATCGCGATAGCTCTTTTGTTTGAAGGCAGGAAAAATACTTCCTGCTAAATGTCGACTTTTTTCTACGAGAACACTTTTATATAAACACACGTCTGAATTTTGCCCAAAATTTAAAATTAGGCTAAGAGGAATTTGAAACTTTTAAATATTAAGAAAAATTTTAAGGAAAAACCAACATACTGAGAATAGAAACAAAACAAGCGCATAGAAGCATAGTGGGACATCTGCGGGGCAAGGAATAAAACTTTTGCAACAATTTGATTTTTACAATAATTCGCATATAGAAAATTTAGTGAATCGCCATCACTGCGACTTTGTTTTACCCAAGTTGATTAATTTTTACGTATTCCCGTAATTTACATTTATTTGACTTAAATTATCTATTGGTGGTTAAATTCTTATTGTTATCAAGCACACAAATGACAACAAAAAGTACGCTTCTAATGAATTACAGAATTAACGGAAATTTAAAAACATATTAGCTTGAAGATTAAAGAAAATTTAAGAACAGGTAGCCTCGATCCAAATTTACTAATTTAAGTTCTAATTTACAACATGCACGTAGAGGAAGTAAAAGCAACAGCTTTGTGCCCTTATCGTCTTCAAAACCTCAGCATGATATCCGCGTTATAAAAAACATGAATCTTGTTGTGTAAACTGAAGAAAACGGCTTACTATATGACTTAAAATGCAGCAGTCTATTTCTATCCATTACAAATCAAGTATATGCAAACCTGTTTGTCCTGTAGTAAATAAAATGAGAAGACATGGTTGCAACTGTTTCTAAGCTGAAAGTTATTGCATGAAAAGTTTACTAAATTTCTGCCTTTTTCGAAACTGTTACTAAACTTACAACCACGATTTCGTGACTTAAGGGAACCATTTCTGCCGATGCAGAGGATATGACTGGAATTGTAGGGGAAAGCAGGGAAATATAGAATCTGGTTATCAAAGATTGTCTCTCTGCTGCTTACACTATCTAAACAAATTTTCTTCAACATCTTTGTTTCTTGAGTTCAGGTTCTCGTAAAATTTCTGTCGTTCTGAAAATACGACCCTGTCAGTTATTTAGTATTATTAGATAAAATGAGTAGTAGCAATTCACAAGAAGTGCAATGCAACGTTATGACGGTCTACTGTAACCATAGTGACAAAAAGCATTTCAAAACCAGTTTTTGAAACCGAAGACGAAAGATTATCAACAATCTTGTAATCTTTTAAGCATGCCATCGAGTACTTGTCCATCGGACATTTTCAATTCATAGACAGCAGGTAGTTATTAAAAGGATTAATATCATTAACAACAGTGTTGCCTACAAATTGGATTATAAACTTCACTATTAGTTCAAAATTAATGACCAAACTTCACCTTTCGTCAGTGCTCAGTCATAGTGGACACAACTTGGATATTACAATGTTCTAATTGATGATCAAATGTCTCAAAGAAATAATTTATCAGTTTGATAAATGTAGTAGAATATTGTAAATCATTACCATGACGGCCAGGGCATTGGAAAGAGAAGTCTGTCACTTTTCATCTTGGAAGCAAAAATACGAGGAAATAATCAGTCCTGTATTGGTACAAATAAGTGAGGATCTACTTCTTTTGGAAAACTACAGCGTCAGTTGTGGAGGAGATTGATGCCTTTGACCACCTCTTTCCAAAGAAAGATATTACGTGTCGGGTTAAAATCCTAGTTCACATTAAAATCATTACATCTCCCACACCATGAGCAAAAGCCTCTTTATTTTCCAGAAGCAATTTTTTCAGGAATCGAAAATACATACTTTAATTATACAGTAAATCAATAAATAGAACCAAAAATGTTTCGCACAGGAATTGTTAAAGATTATATTCATATCAATTTTTAATTAGGAATTAACTCGCCATTTTTACAAGAAAAAGTAAATAAAGAACTTTTTTGTGACAAACATCAAAAGGAAAATTTGTGTGTTTTCTATCATAAATATTTTAATTAGTATAATTTAATGGGCTTAAAGAATGGTTCTTGTTCAGGTATCAAAATTATTTGGAAAAACATAAAGCTACTTTATTCCATGGTTGCCTAGTCAAGCAGCAAGAATTATCGTGGCAATTTTTTGGCTTCGTTATACGATTTAAACAAAAATCAAGCAATTCTACTTTATGTAAAGTTTATTTTATTTGTATGGATAGGTACTGCTTAAGGTAGACAGTATGTTTATATGAAAGAAATGTCTTGGTTTCTTCTAACTTCCTGTTTCTTCAACAATCGTGAATTGCCTTACGTAAGTTTGTAAGATGAACAGGAGCTTTGTCCTAGTTAGTTAACAATCTTAATGAAAACAGCATATACATTATTTATTTCTGTATGAACAGAAATTCTGATGAAGATAATATCGAAACGTCAAAATGATGGTGTATTTTTGAGTTATATATAATTTTATACACTGTTAGTGAGTGTTGACTTGTTGAGTTATTATATATATATAATAAGTGCATTAATTAAGTCATTTTGCCGTGGTATAGTGGTATAGACGACGATCTTGTACGCCAGTGGTTACGAGTTCGAATCCCTGTCACCACAAAAACGTAATATTGATGAGAGAAGGAAAGAGGAGCTCACTCTCATACAGAGCTCACGTCCTAGTAAAATTCCCTAACCCTGACAAGGAAATCAGCTACGTCAGTTAAAGAGTATGCTTAAAAAAGTTGTTTTTTGGTGGTCAAGCTATGGTAGTGGTCTCTAGTGTTGGACGACAGTGCACATAATATCAATGATGATGTTGTGGTCATTCTGTCCGACCTTAGAGACTACGCATGTATCCCGATGTTGGCGTATGTCTCCTAGGTGATTACGAATACTATGTTTAACCTGCGTCCAAACTGTCACATTAAGTTCACTTAATGATGCATATTACGTTTTTCGTTGTACACTAGTAGTCGTCCTTCTTTTTATTCCTGAAATGTTATTATGCCGGTCATTTTGTCAATATTATGAATACCGCTCATCTTTTATTTGATATGACAATAATGAGTTTGGGGCATACTTCTTGAAATGACAAATTTTTATACAAGCAACTGATTTTTGGAGAAAATATCCAAGTGATCAAAATATTAATATTGGATGCTGTGTGGAAAGTTTAATTTATAACAGTTCTTTTCTTGTGCTAAAATAGTAAAATGTGAGATTTATTCTATGCGAAAAAGTTGCATTGAATTAACAAGGGACCTCTTGCTATATGAAAATGTTTATACTACAGACAAAGTGATAAATAAGAGAGAGACCACGCTAGCTTTAAATTCGATTTCAAAAAAGACTTTGTATTAAAACAGCAATTTTTTACGTCAAAAGTATCGCCTTTGAAAAATATTTACTGAAAAGCACCACCTATGACTCACAAAATTCTTGTACCTCTGTTAGAATGGATGGAACCCTCAACCTTCCTCCTTATGCCTCCTTATTGCCAGTTGATCTTCTTCTAGAGAACTATCATTCCTAATCATAGCCACAATCATAGCCACAATAATCACCTATTTACTCATAAACTGACTAGTGGAGATTAAAGTAATTGCCAAAAAGGAGGCTTGTAAACTTTGCAAACAATTGTAACCAATATATTTGCGCTTCCGCCACGCTACATAATTTCAAATATCAACTTTTCAAGCCTTTTTAATTTCTACTTTATCATACTACAAGACTAACAAACAGCCAAGGAAGTGGCTCGAAGCACAAACAAATACTGCAATCCTGGCTTGTGGTTTATTCATGTTGCAGGTGTTGTTAGATACAAACATATGTAAAACAAACAAACAAAACCCAAAAGGTGCTAAGAAAGAATACGAAAACTCCTATTGTTATACTATGATGCAAAGGCGTCTAACTTCTCACCTGCAATGCATGCGATTTTGCAATATTTAAAACATCCAAATACCATAATTTTCCAATTGTCAATACATACTACCAGCATCGACAAAAACAAACAAGACTTTTATTATCATGTTTACTGTAGACAAATCTTTTTCAAAAAACAACGATAATTGCAATTGGGTGTTGAAATTTAAAACTGATCAGTTCACCATAGACAATTTTCTCCATCCATTTTCTGGATTACAAAAAAGGTTTTGTATCATATTATCAAATTGTGCACAAGAATAAGTATTTGAAACCACAAAAACATCCCAATAATGTCAATTGTCTATGTCTTGTCTAATTGCTTATGATATGAATGCAGAATGACAATAAGATGATCTGTTACAAGGAGATTAACCAAATTCTTTCTTTCAAATGTTATCATGCACCCAAAAAAATGCCAATATCTCATTGGTAGTGAAAATTTATTTTGGTACGTTAACAATCAATGAATAAAGAAGAAAAACTCTCTTCGAAGGAGGTAAAGTCGACCTGGTCGACCTGTCAATAAGAGAATAACCGTATGAACTACCATAAAGTATTGAAATTGCCATTTATATATCCAAAACGAAAGTATTATTACAGAAACTTTGAAAATTGTCCCGAAAGGCAAAATTTGTGAATCTAAATCTATACATGACACTTTATTTAAAATATACTATAACGTCTGAGATCTTCCTTAGAAGAATACAATAAATAGTCGACTATGAACATTTTTGTTGAAAACCATAACTAGCTTTCTTTTCAGAGCAATAAAAGCTGGCGTACGGATCTCTTTAAAATAAGGCATCAGCTGAAGGAAAAGCACGCGTTAAACTTTTTGACATGAAATCGAGACGTCGCTGCTTGCATACCAAATAACTGCAGCTAATTGATAACTTTGCTGATGTGTAACAAAGTCAACCTAAAGAGTTTTCCGGATAGCATCTGTTATATGAGTAGCCTGAAAGCTACTTATGACAGAGTATACAAAGCATACCCTGCATCTATTTAGTATAGATCTATATTGAAGATGTTCCCCGCTGTGAACTTATATCTAAATTTCTACAGGATAACTAACGCGTATGCCATAAAAAGTAATCCCAAGCTATATCCAGTACCAAAAATTGGTATTTTGTACACTATAAGGGCTACTTACTTATAATAAACAGCTAAGCTAATTCTTTCTTGTTTCCCGGTTCTTTTTTAAACAATTCCATTACATATAGTTGAAGGACATGAAAAAAGGTTACAATGGGCAAGGATAATGAGGCCAAGTTTGATACACCCCATTGGGTTTAATAAATATTTTTATTACTTAATCATGCATTGAAAACTATGCAGACAATTAACAAGGCAGACACGTGAACGGTATATAGCTCTGAAAAGTTTGCAGCTACTGTATTTGTCTTTCAAAAAGTTAAAAATTTGCAAGTGGCTACATTGGTCTGCTAATATTGATAAGAACATGTAGCTAAAAGCCTCTTGAAGACATTTGAATATGTTATCAGCAAGACTTGAAAGATCATAATCTGAGCAAACAACACATCACTCTTATCGATCATGATTAAAAAATTTTGTTGTAATGCTCTGATACTTATCTTTTATTCTGATAGCATGTAGGAGATCCTTCTTCTTTGGGCTATATTCAGATTTCTTTACGACTTTATATTTGTAATCCTCAATGCAAATCGATTAAACAAGTATTTTATTCGAAAAGAAAAATGATATATTAATTACACTTGTACTTTAAGTTCTCGCTTATTCAAGAAAACATGATGGAATTTATGGCACAAAGCAGGATTGTAGAAACAAAGTGCATTCAATGATGCAAGAAAAAAATTTCATGATTATAAATTTAGAACAGTTCTAAGGACAATAACAACAAATTAACATCCAGATCAGATTTTGATACAACATATTCTTTATAATTTAACATTGATGTATGAAATAATTAAACGGAAACGTAAATTGATTTATAGTTACAATCTTTATTAGTTTGCTTGTATTTTACGTCTGATCAAGATTAGGGTGGGCAGAAAAAATCAATGTTCTCCTCCTTGCCAAAAAACTCAAGTCAATTCTCGCCTTTTGTTGCTAGGTGAAAAGAATTTCTTTAAAGGTATTTGGAATCACGTCCAAACAATTGCATCATTAAGAATAAATCTTCCAAGTGATAATAGCTTGTTGTTATCAAACCTTATCGTTTTTCTTTGCTCATCACTGGTTTTATGGTACAAACACTATCAGATGTTTCTACGAGATCATTTAGTATGAGCATGGTCGTCTGTCAAGTGCTCCATGCTTCCTTGATTTGATTTTTTCTCTGTTCATCCACTAAATCGTTTTACATTGAAATTGTCTTTGTCCTGTCTTACTGGTTAAAACGAATTTACGCGCAACGTAGTCACATGAATATAGATATTATCATTACAAGCTGATTAGAGAAAGTCATTTTAAATTTAACAGCCCTTATCAACACCTAACTGATACGAATAAAAAAGTATATAGTTGCATTTCTGCAATTGTTGTATCCAAAACAGTTATATAAGAAATGATAAATCAGTTTTTGAGAGCAGTAATTCAACAATAAGCTAAACGAAACACTTGTCTGAAATAAGGTGACTAATTGGCTCCTTAACTAAAGACGTAAACAAAAGTACAAAAATCAGCATGACAAAATAACAAAAATTTATTTCGATTCCCCATATTTATTCCATTATAAAAGTACAGTCACCTTAAAGTAAACTCAAAAAGCTGTTTCATTGATGTTAGGTATAGAATTCTATGGCTTACATACAGCAGAAACAGTACAGCTTAGACAGAACGGCTTTAAAGAATAAACATTTTCAAATCACAAATTTTTAAAGGTGATTTTTAAAGTTCACAAATTTTTGGTAGTGATATGTGTATTGACTGTTAAGATATAAAAGTAAAAATATGTTAATGAATTCAGATTAAAGATTGCAGCAAAGATTAATATTATTGTCATAAAGGCTTCTTTTTGACGTAATAGCTTACATTCTGGATCTCGTTTTACACGTCATGCTCAACTAAATTATTATCATTGACTGCTTATCAAAGTACTAAAGTAACCTTTGTAAATCCTGTGACCAAAGTTCCTTTCAATAATGTTGTGAAGAACAGAATCTTTGTTACAGTATAAAGATATTGCCTACTTACCTACGAACAAACACATTGCAGCCTTGTCTATCTATATATTCATTGTTGTAGTATTGTTTAATTAACAATAAAACTGAAAATAAACCTCATGCGTTTGAAAGTTTAGCAATTATGGGTGCACCAAAAGTCATATGAAAAATAACATTATATTACTCAAAACTATGTTTTAGCTACACCAATTCGCTAATATATCCATCGTCAGTTTCCTCTATCGAAATAGGGGTATAGTAATCAAAATGTATGCAATATGATTTCTGTAGCACTTTAATCTATTTATGTGTTGAATTTAAGCTGTATTTAATGCCATGGCATACATTGACAGAAAGAGTCTCCATTTGATGGTATGTTTTTGTAATTTTATTATTTTGTGTGTTTCAAAGCCGTTGTCCACCGATAAACATGTCACCCAAGAAAAATATAGCAATTTTTTCATCTTTAAAATCAAATTTGTTGAGCAAGCTACCTATTTCTTGATTTTGATGCATACTATACACACTATACTGGGTAAAAATATAAACTGAAATAAGGTAAAATTGAGAACATTTTGATTGTGATTCTAAACTCAACTAACTACTCGCTAAACAAATAAAAACCACCAGAAAGTTAAAGAATGGTGTTAAACTTTATATGCCTCTTAGGTACCTGCAGGTGTGACAGAAGGACAGTGTGATATTTTCACAAATCTAAATGTGATTAATGCAGAGCTTGCTATTACGCTATGACTTCTGGGTAATTTAGGTGCTAAAAGATTTAAAGGTCGAGCTGGCAGCAAAAATCGAAGTTAACTTTGTTTACCTTTCATAACAAATTGTTTATAAATTGGCGACAAAATAAACGCTCTGTCTATAGCACCACCAAACAATTAATAAACAACCATTTATTGCGTTAATATTCGGCTACTGAGAGGGCAACCTTATTATGATAACATAGAGCGCCATATGTAATCAATCAGACAAATCGATTCTTTTTTCAAGATAACAAAAAATTGACACTATATTATTAGTAAACTATTTGGAACGCTCCTGTTAGCAATATTGTCTTTTGCGTTCAACAGTAATATCAAGTTAAACGCTGAATTCAGGTCCATTAACTTTAAACCAAGGCTTCCTTGAAGCACACCGTCTTATAGACATTAGTCGCAGTTCGGTAGCAAAGATATAAATAACATTAAGCAAGAACAAAGAAATCTACAGCAAAGCAAGTTTATGGTCAGAGAACTCGTCAGCTTGGATCTTCTGTTATTGGCCAGTATACTACTGACGATGTGCCTTTTACTCACGACAATGTTTTAAACAGATACAAGTCAATACCGAGCTGGATTTTACACAAAGAAGTGACAGTACCATCTTATTTCACCTTCCAAGCAAAAGGAAAGGTCTTAAGACTTATCCAGTGTTACTTAGCCCAGTATTACTTAGCAAAGCACTCGCTAATGCTGAATTACTTTTATTAAAGAAATACAAGGAGCTGAAACTAAGAGTTTGCTACCATTAAGTAAGGAAAAGACACAAACAGTCATCAAAGCACATTATTCAAGACTTGCTTCAGTGCAGACTCTCTCTAAAAACACAAGTTACTTTGGAGAAATCAAGTTCTTCGTATCACTAAAGTAGTCCTTTTAAATATAAAGAATCCACAGAGCGCGAATGTAAAGAATCTATTAAAGATTTTACTCGGTGCTACGCCCTAATTTCCTGCTTATACTTCTTCAGTTTGATATCTGTTGAAATACATTCTAAGAACTACTGCAAGAACTATTGGTTTTCACTTATTACTGGATTAGTTTGATTATGTATGTAGATTACCTACATTATCTTATATTTTAGCTAATTACTTTGACGCACACAGAGAGTTACATTCCAACCCAACAATTATCAATTAATCATCAGGAGCCCAGCAAAGACGAACTTATTTTCAATGACAGAGGGTTATCTAACATAACTTTTTGGCAACTGACAGCAGAAACCTTGGCATTCTTCAATGTAAAGAATTAACAGATTACGTATCCGACATAATCAAACATCCTTCTCGGCTTCTTTAATTTGAATTACATTATGAAGTGTAAGTTAAGAAAATGGCAAACCATAGCATCCTTGCAGATAAATTATGCTTTAGAACAAACAAAGACTTCAAAGACAAAAATTGGAAGGCAAAATTGTACGTCTGTTCCGATTTTTAGTTACCATATCCTTCAATTGGTATACAAGGACTGTTTCTACGTGATAAGTGCGTCAAATTACACTCTAATCTACTGAGTAAATAGTTCTGAGATCTGGACCGAGCAATAGCAACACATCAGACACGACGGTAAGGCACTCAGTTGTCACAGAAACGATAATTCAAGAAAGAATCTGTGATTAAGTTAATAGTTGTTTCAAAAGAAATATTACGTTGCCTGGATTACACATGTTTATTGTGGGGTGTTGTTAAGTTTGTAGCCATATTTCTTATCATCTGGATTTTGTGTGAAGTTAGTTGCATCCCATTTTTGTATGCAATGAAACGATGCAACGTTCTTTTTACACCAGATGATTAGTATAAGAGAACAAAGACATCTCATTTAGTAAAACTAACATCTATAAAGCTTTTCTTTTAACACTGATTACAAAGATCCATCGGAATAGAGTAACAAAAAACATAACAGAATTTGTAGTGTAAGGTAGGATCGAAACTTCACAAAAAAGAAAGGAACGAACCAAGTATTGGGGGGGGGGGCAAAGACACTTCCCTGGATTAGCGATGTTTCCTTACGTTTCGAAAAACAAATTAAGGAGTTTATTAAGGGGTGTTTTACTGCTGTAAGTTTGCATGTCGTCTATGGTACATGCAAGATATTTTACCAACAAGTAATAAGTATGTGCTGCCTACCACACACAGAGGTATGATAGTTTAGGAATTTTTGCGCCGATCTAAAGCCAGGTACGTAGGCAGCACTTTCCAAAAGTTGATTGACTGAATCAAGCAGCATGTACCGAGACACATTCGTACAGTTTCCACGAGCGTTCGCTAACAACACATGGGACTTTGTAAATCTTGCCCTATGACTAAGGCATGTGGCTCTGCTATAGGACAGCATGTTCTAAATAGTCCATCATGCGCTGAGCTGTATAGTGATGACCTGTTTTCGGTATTTGCTAAAACAAGGTCAAAATTTCAACCTGGTGTTTAGGAGGCAATTTACATCTGGGAGCGTAAATCTAGCCTGTGTCGAAAGAAGGAATTTTTGTTTCCCCTCCAGTTGTTCCGCTAGTTCAATTTGGCGGTTATCTTATCATCTTACTTTTTTCTTGTCCTTTCATTCCTTTGTGCCTTCCCTCTTTGTCTTTTCTCACCCAATACTTGCTTAGTTGCTTTCTTATTGGTACATTTTCGATCCTACCTTGCAGTACAAATGCTTTTATGTTTTCTGTTACTGTACTCTGACGAATCTATGTGATCAGTGTCAGATGAAAAGCGTTACAGATTTCAGTTTTACTGAAAACACTTTGTACGTTTTGTACCGATAGGAAACTTTTTAACAATTCATCTTCTTTTCCCACCTAAAAATACTAGCAACATAAATCAATCTTGCATTAAATTTCAGAGTTAGGTTTTGCTGCAATTCAGAATGTTCAACGAATGCACAAATACGTTGTTTACCAGAAACAGGTATTGCTCGAGTCGAGAGGTTCTTTTCACTGGCAAAAAACGATGCAGCAAATAAAAAAATACCGAAATTTCAAGAACTTTGCTATGTTTTCCGGTCAAAGTTATTAATTTGCATAAACCTGTTGGCATATAAGCCTTGACCTAGAGAAAAATTAAAACTTTATCGTACTAAAAACTTTATGTGTGAAAACATTGTCTTTTAAACTTCATAAACTTTCCTATGCAGAAAAAAAAATTCGGTTTGGCAAGTGTGTGCGAGTAGATAATTTCTGTGTGTTTACAACTTCTTCAGGGAAAATATTTGATCATAAAGCATACTTTTTCTAATGTCTAGACATTAGATTGTTTTCTTCAGAATTTTGTAATTTTATCATTAAACAACAATCGTTAGTCTGGATAAAATTCTCGACTATCCAAAGAAGAGATAAGTTAAATTGACAGGGATCTATAAAACTTTAATTGTTACTTATTTGGCTTAATTTCATCAGTGCATTGCTTTATTCTCCTGAAAGGATACAAATTATTCACTTTATTTGCTATACACTAGGCCCGCAGTAATATATTATTTGGTTAAATAGACTCCAGTAAAGAATAAAATTAATCACAATAATTATCATAAGCCAAATAGGGAGGTCTTAACAAAAGACATCGTCTATAGAAATTAAGTAAATGATAAGGTCATGAGTCTACTTTTGTTTATTTGAATTGAATTTGAGCATAAATAAATTCTAATCACTCCAACACTGTATACTTCTAACGAATGAAGGTTTAATGTTCTCAATGAGCATTAACCGATACTTTAAATGAAAGATTTTGGATGAATTTAAAGAATTGTTCTGCTGTCGGTTAGTAGTCTACTGAGCTCACCACAGTTGGACTGGCTCTGTTAACTGATTAGGGAAAAGTCAAAGTGGTTTAGACAGAAGTTACGCCCTTGTGCATTAAGGTCGTGACTTTCATTCGAATATTTACTGAACCTGATTTGGTCTTGATATATACCCAAATAGAAGGGACGTTCGGCTTTCATTTTGAATGTCAAGTCGGGGGGATCCAAAAACATAACGTAACAATGAAAACGTAATTGTAAGCAAAAATCTGTGGGATTTTCTACGAGAACTATCAGTATAAACATACAATAACAAAGTAGACTATAAAATTCATCATTAAATTTTTAAATTACACTGCTTGGTAATCATTATTACTTAGGATTGAGTGGGGATACTTACATCCTACAATTAGTGATAAACACCCTAAAAGTAGACAGCTTCGACAGGGGGAAAACGTAAATACTTATTGTAGTTCAATAATCTAGATGGCCAACTGGTGGCCTGGTCGTAAATAGCCATTGAGCCGAATGACCTTTTTTGAGTGATTGCTTATTACTTTTGATCTTAAGTCGATCACATCACAAACCAATGAACTTTCGACGGTGCGTAACGCATTTCTCATGTAATATACGTTTGAAAACTTCTGCTCTCTTTTACAATATGTATACTTGCAAGATTGTGATAGGAATATTTTCAATATTTTATTAAATTGCCAAAATGGTAGAGTAAACTGTAAGCTATTTAAAAGATGATTACGAATACACAACATGAAAGATAAGGTCTTTATAGTCCAACATGTAATTTCGATAGTTGTTATTTTAAGCTATCGCTACACGGAATGCAAGGATTCATCTTTGCTTAAACGGAATTATGGAGACAAAGCATCTGATAAACACGAACGAACTCTTAAACAATCGAACATTACGGATAAGAACTACAGGGGCAGGAGAGAACTTATGCCCCAGCTTTATCTACAAGGAGATCGTTATAGACCATTAATGCATAATTCGTATGATAACTCTCTAATGAGTTTGCCTTACCATGGAGGAGGACACACACATCGTCATCATTTTTACAGAAACAGAGGATTACCCTCTTCACAATTAAACGTAGATCCAAGGCCAATAGATTTAGAAAGAAGACCATTTGAAAACCAGGGATTAACTGGATCTGAATATCCTCGATATCAATCTCATACGCAACATGAATATGGAGTTCCCATTGTACAACGACCAAGTGACCAAGTCATGGGGACTAGACATTTGTTTCCATCAGGAGACTCCAGACAATTATATATTGACCATTCAAATTCATACTCTAATACCGGTACTTTAAACGAGATGGCTTTGCCATTTGGGTCATTAGGAGACGAAACGACTGAACAACAGTATCCAATGCATTATCACCATAGTATACACACACCGCATCCAGTAGACAATTTAGGTTACAGTGACCAAGATTCTGCAGATACGTTTTTAAATAATGATGTTACAGCTTTTGACGACGGCACAAATCGACATGAGAAGAAAACATGGGTAACAGATGTGAATGTGTACAGTAAGAAAAAAAATTTGGATGATCTTGCAACTTTAATGGGTGCAGATGATGATACAGACGATGAATTTGGTAAGTTGATTTAGAATCTTTTTGTCGCTGAAATTGTTAGACTTCTTCATAGATCCACAAGGGCTTTCAGCATTGATATGTCCCGCTGGCAATCATTGACTAACGCAAACTAAGCGTTTGACATTTATGATGTCTTTAAATCTGACCTTTTGTCGTCCACATAAATGTTACTTAGGTATAAACGTTTTACTAATTGAAGAGTCAACTTGAATGGTAGAGCAATTAATTTCATAAGCAAGATAAAACTTTTTATTTAATAACATCTAATAAAAGTAATATTTATTACTTGCTTCCCTAATTCTGACTCGAGCCATGAAACAAGAATAAAACGTTATTTAAAAAACCAATTTTGGATAATCACGGTGTGGTTTACAAATTGAATTCTCTAAAAGGGATAGCTTTAAAAGGCAATTTAAAGCGATAACCGCATTAGCGAAACAACGCAAGTTTCCTAGTTTAAATCATAGGAAAAACGCATTTATTAGGCTTTTAAAGTAAGCCAAAGCATAGCACTTTTCTATGGAGAAATGTACTAATAAAATATATAGCAATATTGCTTAAGTAATATTTTGTTATTTATGTTGACAAATTGGTGCTTTATGTGATTGGTACTCCATTTTAGCTTGTGAATACTTAGGGAGCAATGCATTAACTCTTTATGGTTACTTATGATTACTGCAAATAACTTCAAAATCAGTTGCTGGGATAAAATGTTGTTCAAATCCAACAATAGTAAAGGAAAAGGGCTTCGTTTATTTATATTGCTCAGTAATGTTGTTCAAGAAAGAAATTTAAGATGTTTAAAAATGTATGTTTGGAAGACTTATTTCTTAAATTGGACAACATTTTGATAGGAATACTAAGCAAAATTATTTTAAGACATAACTTTATATAAGGCAGAGAAGTTAAAATTAAATCAAAATAACATAGTGGATATTGTTTATTGCAAATCTTGCCATAAATGAAAGAACGTGTATCATCTAAATTGACAATGAAGACGGTAAATTCACTTAATCGCTTGCATTATTTGTATGGAAAGAAAAAATAGCAAGGAATAATCTTATTTCGCTTACATTTTTATTAGCATTTAATGAATTGAGCTCATTTTGCAGAGAGATAGTAAATAAGTCAAATCGGAGATTACAAAACGCGATATTCATTCATTTTTTTATTGGAAGTGTACTATCAAAGTGTTTAGAGATCATAGAAAGCTACCATTTTGGCGACCTCAAAAGACAGTGCAGTCATGGTTATTGGCTACTCAGCGACCTGTTCATTTACCCGTATACACATTGTGCCCTGGATTTTCAAAACCTTCATAACATCTATAACCTTTAAAACCTTGATTAAGTTAAAATGTTCAGCAATTCTTAATACTCGAAGTCACGTAAGGAATTTCAAACAATTGTGCTTTACTTTTATGTTCTACAAGGCAATGTTTTGACTGCTCAGCTACCTTGATATTGCTAAGCATTCAGAAGTAAAAACACCAGGATTTTAACAATTAAACTATCGTTTTACTTTGCTTTTGTTATTTTTGTTTCTAGCTAATTAAAAACAATTTAACAAAGGTTACATTGTTAAGCTAATAGGAATTAAATTATGTTTGCTCAATAAATCTAGACAATATTTTTCAACGAGTCATATTTGTATAACACTTTTTGCTATTTGGTTATAACACTAAGCATTTCTGCAAACGCAAGGAAGATAAAACAGTAACAATTGCTAAGTAAATTACCAGAAGACAGGTATGTCAATAAAATGAAGACAGCTTTCTGTTAAACAACGGCTTAAAATATTGAATTTGTTATGCTGACTTCACTGCAGATCACTTTGAATAAACTGTTCATCCAAATAAAAGAAATTTGCATTAAACTGTTGCACGAGAGTACATGTAACGTTTGCATGTAAAATTGACTAAAACACATTCTCAGTAATAATCTATGTTTAGTTTGCTGATACCTAAGGGACAAATTATCTACTTTCATCACAATACCTAGTATAAAACAGTTGATGAATGTGAATATTGTAAGAACTGAAGAAACAAGCAATCTAGAAGTTTGTCTGCAAGAGCACCCAAATCCCTTGTTTCTTACAATATTGATTTACCAATAGGCTAGTGCATTAGAAAAATAATTAAGTTAGATGCCTTCGCCGCCTGTTTGAAGAGAAAAAATCTATCTAAAAGCCAGTTTCACACATGCGTTGGTCAAAAGATCTTGGATGGATCCCTTTTTGTCTTGTATTTTAAACATAGTCGACAATCTATAAACATAAATTTTCCATAAAATATCTTTTATGGTATTCCATAAGATATCTTAACAAGTTTTATAACTTGTAAACCCTTATGATACGATTGCAAAGTTAATTGAATTTATTTGGTTAAAACGTTGAGTAAACGAAGGTCAGGGGCGTCGTGGCCAAAGTGTAGGGAGTCATAGCCCACCTTTATATGGGAAAATATCTGAAACAGATAGAAAAGAAACTTATTACGTAAAAGTTTGCGTTCATCTCCTGTTCAGCTGGAAAATAGGTTTTCTTGGCTCCTCCAAAATTTAAAGGACACGACACCCCTGATGTGCCTCAGAGGCATCAAGAAAGCAAGTGAGAGATTAGAGATGAAAGAAGGCTAGGACTTGAGAAAAAAATCTAATAGGCAGCACTAAGGCAACTCATCATCTGGTTTCCTTTCCTATTCAGATCCATGTACTGCTAAGCCTTGCCGTAATGGCGGAGTTTGCAAACTAAAGGGATTAACCGATTTTGAATGCATATGTCCAAGAAGATTTAAAGGGAAACGTTGTCAAGGTATACATACAGGATATTGTATCCTTACTACAATCGGTTTTCCCAGCGGATGGAAACTGCTTATTGAATTCTAGCTAACACGTGTCATTGTTATATAAACCTAGGAATTCTGCTGTTTGAGTTATTCAACTTACCGGAGCATAAATATTTTGAAAAGAACATTTTGATGAAAAATTTTGTTGAAATCTTTTAACCCAAAGCAATACGCGAAAACGTTTTATTTAATATTATTGTCGTACAATCTAACGTGTTAATTTTGGTGAAGTTTTATAACATTTCACTAAAACAATGAAAGGATTTAAGCCAATATTGATAACGTTGTTGAGTTTCTATTATGTAAATAAATGCATGCATTTTGCTTAATATAACTTTTTACTAGAATTTTCCAAGAAATTACTTCCTAGAACGTTGTTACTTAGGCTTTATGACTTATATGGAAGTTTGACATTGTAACCAATGTACTTTGGAAACATAGCTCCAAGTCGGTGGGAACTCTCTAAAGCCAAACATAATGCTGACATAAGGATAAATGAAGTTGCTATTTTTCATATCCAACATACTAATATACAAATATTCTCTTATTAAAGCTATTCATTCAATGTTTGTTTAAAACTCATTTTACAGCTGCAGCTTTGTCGCAAACTACATTGCTAACTTTCAAAATCGAGTGAATCGACATGTGTCTGGATATAAATGGTCAATTTTATCTACATGCCTCTAAATACTTTACGAGATACGAGACGAAAATCTTGTTTTATGACACTATTACGGTTGTGGCCTCCCTTGAAAATAAAAAGTTTATTTAAGTTATGCTTGGTTTGTTAACAATTAAGTGGAGTGATATAAGGGAAGATGAAAGAGTATGCCAATATGAAGGAACCACAGTGGCATGCAAAAATGGAGGCCAAAAAGACATAACACAAAACAGACCACTAGATAAAGAGAACATTCAACCTTCACCTCTGCTGAATGGTTGTTCTTAATGTAAGGCTGAATAGTTTTCGAGACAAGTGTAGCGTATACTACATGTGCAAGATTAGGACCTTACATGTACTAATTGAACGAACTCTTCAGTTCAAAATAAGATAAAATACTTTTTGTTGGTGTTAAAAAGTAGTTTAATTACTCTGATTGGATGCATTATTGTCAAATGGGTTCAATGCACGACCTTCCATTCGAAGACTGATATCTGAGAATTGTAATTCCAATTCAGCGTTAGACATGAAGTAAAAGAAGAGAGCTGACTTTCCCTTATTAGAGACTTGAAGAATCAGGAGCTGTGAACATTCTGATTGAAACGCACTGCTTACTTAACCCGAGTTGTTCTGCTTAAATTAACCATAGGTTGTTCAAAGGGCTGCTATTCACGAAATGCAAAAAATCATACCTTGCGAGGATGATAAAACTTTGAGTGATACTATATTACACTTACCCAAGGTAGACCTTAGCGGTCTCTAAATTATTATGCTGTATCTAGTTAAAAAAAGCTTTGAAAATGTTTGCTCGAATTTCTATTATTTGTTTCAAATATTTGAGTTGCATTCAGAAGCTTAACTGTTGAATCTTCATTTTTTTCTACCTGATTCTTCATTTGACATAGAAAAAAATCGGTGTCACCCAAATCCTTGCGACAATGAAGGGAAGTGTACCGAGGTATCTCATGGCTTCGAATGTACATGCCAGCTTGGCTTCAAGGGACCAAGATGTCGAGGTATGCCTATACTGCGCTTTCGTGCTTTAGCAAGCAAATGTTTTTTTTTTCTCTTTGTTATAATATGTTAAAATCAAACATTTATTGAGTAAGGAATACCATTAATTGTTAAGGTCAAATTAATATTTAAAAAGCATACTTTGTTGTAAACAGTAGTACAGAAGACAAAGACTGTTAGTTTTCAGAACCTAAAACATGTTGGTGGCTAAATTTAAGTATTGGATTTGTTTTCTTCTCTGGCATAAATAGTAAAAACAAGTTGTTTAATAGCTCTTTGTGATTTATTTTTAATCTTTAACCTTCTAACAAATGCCAGATAATTTTCTTATCGGCAGAAGATCAGGCATTTGTCAAGTGATACGTTTATTTCTTACCGTGCTTTCACAGAAAGAAACCAGTGTTTACCAAATCCATGTGTCAATGAAGGTATTTGCAACGAGAGCCCAGAGGGATTCATCTGTACTTGTCAGGAGGGATATCAAGGGAAAACATGTGAAGGTACCCCTATAAACTTTGGAAACGTCTTTTGTTGAAGTATTTATTCATTGCTATCTTCAATTTTGAGTGAAGATTATATGCTCTATAGTACTTGGTTAACACTAGGAAATGCGATAAGTATCGGAGCGTGTAAGTCAAGCACCGTGTTGTGCATGTATCAAATAGTTAACCACGCCAGCTCAAACCTCAAACGTAAAACATGAGTTTCATTTAGTAGCTGGGACATAATCGTTGTACTTTTTGAAATTTGTTTTATCTATAGAACGAAGGACGGCATGCAATCCCAACCCGTGTCTGAATAGTGGAAAATGTCTTGCGGATATATTTGGGAAGTTTCAATGCCTTTGCACGTCTGGGTATTCCGGAAAGATTTGTGAAGGTATGTGAAAATGTGATTTACTAAGGTATGTGTAAATGTGGATTGCATGACATAAATTCAGTCACGTTACATCAAAAGTCATGACTGGTCGTGTAATAACATTTTTTTATCTCATCAACGTAAAAAGCAAATCGTCTTCTGCAGGCAAAATTGTACTTGGACGTATCAAACTATTAAGCTAAGTAAAATCAGTTTGCTTTGCCTTCCATTGGCAATTCTCTTCGCAAATAAAGAACAGGAAGTCAAGGTCAACAATTAAAATCTTGTTCTTTCCTACACCACAATGTTTGGCATCAGCTGGAGTACCACCTTCAATACCTTATACATACCTGTCGGCTTTAGTCTATTTGAAAGCCAAATAAATGTGCGCTTCTCACAGCTGCCACACAAACATCATGGATACTATCACTAATCATGCTACACGTTTCAGGTACTAACTGATACCAATACCAACCATGGTGCTACCAGTGATTATAGTAAATCCCTCCTGTTACTATTCGTTGTAAGAGTCAAGTACTTAAACGTACCGAAAAAGCTCATAACCCTGGCAGCCACTCACAATAAACCGTCTATAACTGGAACAAATTTTAAAAATAACGATCAAATAAATTATCGATAAGTCCTTTTCGAGGTAGAAGACGGAATAAAGTTATAAAGATTAGTACAGGAACCTATGAAGGTGGGTTTGCGATAAATAAGAGTATTGACACCATTACTCGTGCTACTTAAATTAGTGTTGAGATAAAGCATTTACGTTGTAAGTAAAGCAAATGTTTCTGTGCTTGGAAGTAAGACAGTTATTACTATGATCTAGGCATAGGAAAGGAACAAAGCATCTCATCAATGTATCCCATATAATGTAATGGTCTTAAGCTAAAATGGTAATCGTCAAGTAACAACGTTACTTCCACACAAAG
Organism: Chironex yamaguchii; assembly: GCA_024741275.1. Taxonomy (NCBI): domain Eukaryota; kingdom Metazoa; phylum Cnidaria; class Cubozoa; order Chirodropida; family Chirodropidae; genus Chironex; species Chironex yamaguchii. Next base: position 26,781 of record JANTCA010044746.1, read on the forward strand.
AATGGCATAACCCATAGGCAGCCAAGGATTTTAGATGTATTGTGAAAAAAATTGTACTGTTGTAGCTTGTCTGAAGGTAGAGAGGCATTTAAGCAGCTACTATGTAACAAACAATTAAAGTGTAATCTGTTTTAATCGGAAGCATTAATTATTACAAATAAAAATCGTTTAAATTGTTTTCTAAGAAAACAAAAAAGTTAGATTCTAGTCTGCTACATTATTGGGTTCATCTTAAAATTATTGTTACGTAATCATTAATAAACAAAATTTGTTTAAAACTTATCATTTTTAAAAATTATATATGATATATGTATTAAAGAAATTAGAAATAAAATAGAAAATTAAAAAGTGGACTTAGTTACCACCCTGAATGCGTCTAGATATGCAAAAGTAAAGATTAGAATATTATTGCTAGTTTTTGGATTTTTTTTTCTAGACTTTTCTCTTGCAAAGAGTTTAGCAGCTGAACAAAGCAAGTTGGGTCTTCCTGTACAAAAGAGCGTAGTCGAATCTGGAATCAGCTCTGGATCAACGAGCGTTTCCATCGCTGCTATCAACTGTCTTAATAATCCATGTATGAATTCAGGAATATGCAAGCCTGATTCAGCTTCTACTAGGGGCTTCTTTTGTCAATGTAATGAGGAATTCAAAGGTTCATTGTGTGAAGGTAACGTCTGCAAAAGACTTAAGAATTAATACAATACCAAATATCTAGTCCATCATGTTTTCTCCTACTGCAGTGTAACAATGAACTATGTTAAGAGTTGAATATTTACAAGTTCTTGCGTCGTCTATGTCTTATATATGAAATGGATTTAATGATTTATTGAAATATGGCTTCCTTGTGGAACAACTCCACTTTTATGATAACTAAGGCACTCAGAAGCCTCAAACTACGCCCTTTGGAGGTGTAAATGTAAGTTGTTATCAATTTTCTACACGAATGACTAATACTACTTCAGTTTATTATCAAAAATGATAGTGCCCTATCTCCTCAAATTATGTAAAGTAATTGGTTACCTGTGCAACAGCATATAGTTTGAAATTCCTAAGTAAGTCAAAAGTCTAGAATTAAATGGTTTAAATCTAGTGATTGATAACAATACGATTACCAGTTTGAAATATATCTTTTTAGAGAGAAAGTGCAAATGTGAAAATGGAGGTGTCTGTGTCGGAGAAGGAATCGAAACAAAATGTATCTGCAAAGCTGGTTATGGAGGAGCTACCTGCGAAGGCAAGTTACAATTAATCAATTATAATTAATTGCAATCAACTACAAACACCAAGATCTGTATCACATTAATCTCAAGAAATAGAATTACACTCTAGGCTTTTAAGGTAAATGAATAGCACTGTTTCATATTGGAAATTCATCTGTAAGATACAGAAAAAATATCAGTTAAATAAATTGCCAATTTTGAAACTGACAACATCGTAACATCCCTTGCAGCTTTCTGATGACTTGAGACAATTGCCTGGTCTAAAGAGCTGTAATCTAAACTGACAATTAATTTCATCGACATCCAGGATTGATCTAATCAAGTTACACAGCATGGTGGCAGTGATGATAGTGTATACTTGATGATGGTTTTGAAAGTAGTTGTGAATTTCATAACTTGCTTTGGTATATTAAGCATAAACGTTTAATACTGCGTACAGTTTTGTACATAATATTGAGAATAGACAGTATAAGGATACATTATAAGCGTAAATTATTTGATACAAATTTTTACAGAGCATACGCAATGTAATGAGGACACCTGTATGCATGGTGGAATTTGCATTGAACAAGTTGGAGGATTCAAATGCAAATGTGATGAGGGTTACAAAGGATCAAGATGTGAAGGTAAACTAACAAAGTGACAGACAAATCTGTGCTTTGTGAGTATAAGCATGGGATACTCAGTTGTGACCGTCTGTCGCGCTTCCTTTGTCTAAGGATTAGATGCAATTACTTTTAAAATCAAAGATGTTGTCGTTATTATGAATGTTGATTGTGTTTAAATTAATAAAAACTAAAAATTCACATCCAATACCTTATTTTCCTTTTCGATACCTCAACTGCGTAATGATTATAAATTGGTAAAACACACTTATTTATTGCATAGATTTGATCTATTTTAGTTTCGACAAACAATATGCTTTAAATAAAACTTAGCAAAATTTTGTATTTTTGATAATACGACGAAATAACACATGTGCATTGTTGTTTTGAGGTCTTGTACGCATACAGACAGTGGCGTAATTGGCGGGGGGGCAGTGGGTGGCCGCCTCTGGCATGCCATTGTTAAATTTTGGGCCCCCTTAGACTAACATAAAAAGATACCTGTAAGAAAAAAAATGTATTGGCAGGGCCCCTTGTGAGCTGTTTGCCCCTCCTGGCCGAGAAGGTCAGTTAGGCTCCTGCATACAGATTGGTTGTATATAAGCAAATAATGTGGTTACAATCTCTTTTCTTTTCTTATCAAATAGAAAGAAGATGACTGTTTGTTTTCTTGTTCTCATGTTATACTTCTCTCTTTGAGTATATTACCTTTTATCTTAAAGCTTCGGATCGATGTAATCCTAACCCATGTCTACATGGTGGTAAATGCAAAGATTATGGAGACTTCTACAAGTGCGAATGCACTCAAAGTTATATTGGCAAACAGTGTGAAGGTAGTTATTCTTTACTCATATATGACTTTTTTCACATCTTATAATCTATGACCATTTTTAATATATCTGGAAGGAATTTAATGCAAAAAATCATTGCAGGTGCCGTAATTACAACTTCTTATAGTACATGACTATTGTAACCTGTCTTTTCAATAAAGTTGAGTATTAAAGCAAAGAACATTTATTAGTTTTGTGTCTCCACTCAGCAATCTAAGTACGTGTACTTTGTAACTGTTTTTAGGTTCGATAGGCGATGAATTGGTAAATAGACTCACATGTTACTTAGTTAATATCTGTTTGATTATGAACTAACTCAATTAGATTACAAGAAAGTATGGACTTTTGCTGCGACATTCCACATACTCCTTTTATTTTTCTATGCCTATACATAAACATTTTCCCTCTTTTTTTGTGCCGAAAAACAAACAACAAAATAATACCAATAGTCAACAGTATTTAGTTTCTTAAAATATTCCACGTATTAGCCATTCAAATCCATGTATCCAATTCCCATCAAACGTAGAAAAGTTAAATTTATTTTTTAGATTTAAACTTTTGCTATCCAAATCCATGCAAAAACGGTGGAAAATGTCTTGGATATTTGGGAGGATATCAGTGTGATTGTCCAGATGGTTACACAGGAAAATCATGTGAAGGTACGTGAACTAGTCTATTTTCATACCTAACAATAATAAATGTTCTGATTACCAAAAATGCATGCAATGGCTGATAGCACATTATGCAGTGCTAATATTTCAACAAAGTTGTTGTTGAAATAAATTGTTACTTTAGATTAATTATGGGCATATCATACTGCATATCATCTTGTGATTTCAAGGTAAGACGACAGCAGACTAAGACGACAGCATATTTTAAAAGTTACATAATTACTTATACTTGCGTTTGATAACATAATGAACTTTGGAGAAAAAATAGTAATTAAGGAAAGATGACTGCTTGTCAATAACAGAAAATTGAAAAGCTGAATTAATTTAGCCAAAAGGACATGTATAACATCAATATGGGGATCTAAATGAGCCAGTATTTATATTAACAACTCGGGGTTTGCACAGGAAAATTCCTTTTTGAATTTAATGGAAGCCCTTAATCACATTTGATTTGGTTGTTGAGAATAAACAATCATTTGCATAAATGCGTACTTGTATATAAACGCCTGTCTATACCTGCGTAAACAAGCAATTATGTTTGGAATGACAGAAAAGACGTAATGGAATGGCTAAGGCTACTTTCAATCGCTCTTTTATTTTGGATTCAGTATATGCCATAAGCAACCAGGGACTTAGTTTATTTCAAAAGCAAACAAACTATTTTTATCCCTGTTAACACATTTATCATATTTTGCAAGACGTAACACTCATAACAGTAACAACATAAGTACTCTAGAATTTTCCGTATTTGAAGTTCCAGGACAATGGCTATTTATAAACATTTTTACAAAGAAGATTGAATCCTTCGTTTTTCAGTTTAAGCCAATACTGGGCAAAATTGTGCAGGTCCAACCCTTCTGTGTGATCATTCTCGCATGCAACAATCACTGATTTCAGACGACCCTGAAACATTGTGCTGTGGAGCTGGTTTCATCAGTTTCAGTCTGCTGGAATTTCTCTTGTTGTTAATGACAGAAACTGGCGATGTAAACAAATTATAAGTTTGAAAAATTGCCTTCTTTAAATGGACATATTGTGCTATTTTTGAAATTGAAATATCTCTAATGCTGTATATCCATTGTACTCGTACTTTAGCACAGTAAACTCTGCAAGGAGACTCTTTCGTTAATTTCGTTAACTCTTCTGCCGTTACTTTCTTAGTAGGGTCACCCATTATCATTGATTTCTCATGCCGCCCTACATGTTTGCAAAGTGAGCAGTGCAAAATGCCTATTATGCCGACTAGTATTCCGATTCGTGTTTCTTTAGGGTCACATCTCCACCCCTCACCCCAGGCGCCGCCAAAGTTTGCAGTGCTTGGGTACAGCTATCAACTAAACAACAACTCTAGGTGTTCATGTCAGATATTTCTTGGATACTACGTGAGCACAGAATGTGTTTTGTTGCACACTGCTTGTGAGGAGAACTAAAACGTGTGAGCGAAATACCGCTTGAATACGTTGTTACGAAACTGCACGATTCAGTGAAACAGCAACAACCATCATAGAAAAGTGTGCAGTGACAAAGAATGCTACCTTGAAGACGTGCGGACCTTGATAAAGGATCGTAATGGATAATGGAATAGGATCATGAATTTCCAAGCCGGGCCACTGGAATCGGAAGGAGTGGTGTTACAAACTAAAAAATTTTAATTTTTATTAACTATAGATAACGTAGCTAAAAGCAGTAAAAACTATTACTTTAGAAAACTATCTCTTATCTTTGCTTTGAAAAACAGAGCAGCTGTATTGCAGATCAAATCCTTGTAAAAATGGAGGTCATTGTGAGGAAGACGAAAATGGATTTAAGTGCATCTGCAATGGAGGCTTTCAAGGAAAACTTTGTGAAGGTAAATCAATGGCAAATTGTGATGAAACAAAAAGGGGGCTGATAGTATCTTGCTAACAAATTCAGATTCTACAATTTATATGTAAACTATTTTATTGCATTTTCTAGCATTTATATTTTTTAACAGTTTTTGTCTTGCTGAGATGTCGAATGCTATTTGTATTTCTTGCTCATCTCTCCAACAAAAGCAACATTATTCAATCCTATGACAAACTTGTAAAATAATCTTAGTCTATATCAATGTGTTTTGCTTTATTTTGTACACACTGGTATGATAGATTACATACGTCGACTATCACCTAAACAATTCTGTCAATGTTCATGCCAAACATGTATGTACAAATTCCTAAACACTTTTAAATTTAAAAGTGTTTAGGAATTTGTACTTTAGCATTTGTTTTTTAAACTTTGAACTTAAAATCTAAAGAGCCGAGGACTAGATTTTTTATGGAATCGTAAGTCATTTAAGTTCTAATCATTGCTAAACACCCAGACGATATTCTTCTAATGATAGGATATTGGATGGTTTTACTTGAATTTATTAGTGAGATGTGCCACGGCTAAATTATGTATTTATTTTCATTATTCCTTTACAGTTCGTAATTTTTGCTTTAGTCAACCATGTATGAACGGAGGATCGTGCTCTAATGGTAAAGATGGATTTGTCTGCAGCTGCTTGGAGAAATACAAAGGGCAATTTTGCAACGGTATATACTTTCTACAAAATGTAGCAAAAACTTCTGTACATTTTCAAGACTTCAAACATATTATCATTAATCTCTAAAAAGCGAGCTTAAACCAATGTTGTTATCGTAATGAATTCATGGTAATTATGAGAGGTAATTATTATAAGATCAGTATACAGTGATAATAAAGGGCACGTCTTACAGTAGTGTGTTTTGTAAATCTCTCAATTTGTTGTGAAGTGGGTGGGTGATCACCAAAACGGGCATTTCATTTTCTGGTCATCCCTCGTTTCTCTCGAGGGTAAGCAATTTGGATAATCGTAACAAAATTGTACAAATTGTTCTTAAGAAAAGACTAACTATGGCGAGCTTTTGCACGAAACTGATCACTTAGATGTGCCAGACTGAAATACCTGATGACAAGACGAAGTCTATAATGTAACGAAGTAAAAATGCATGAAAAAAGTGTGAAAAACAGAAACTGACATAACTTAACTTATTACCGTATGCTGGGTAACCTAAGCAAGCAAGAATATAAGCTCTCAGATTACTCACGATTAAAGCCAAAATTATTAAGCCACAGCTTGCGAGTTTGTATATCTACCTAAAAAAGAATAAAATGCAGAAGTTTTAGAGTTTGAAACCCTCTTTGCCTAAAACACTTAATACAGCCATGTAATAACGTACGTCTTTGTTTTTAGACCCAAAGTCATGGACGCATACTAAGCGACTAGATTGTGTATTGTTAGTTAGGTATTGGTTGCCAAAATGTACATACATATTATCAGCTTCCATTAGTTATTGAACTGACAACTTGTTAGTTTATCATAAACTGATGCCCCAAATACACTATACAATGAGATTTTTCATCAGCTTCAAGTTGACTGTTTTAAGTATCAACAAAAACTATTTAAATTGATCAGTTTGACTAACTTCACTCTTTTTCAATTTAAAGCTCAATTGTAGAACATCAAATATTCAATTGTCTGCTTAAAATACGAGAGATGGAAAAATGATCTGCTTTGAAAAATCGTAATTAAGAAGGAGTACAAATCTTGGTGTTCATGACGTTCTTTTACGTAAGTTGAGATCAAAAGGAGCCGAATACAGAAAGTGTTTAAAAATGATGAGTTTGTTGAGACTGATTGGTGTGCATATTATAAAGCACAACTCACGTATGCAACAAAATTATATCGGCACCAGATTCAAACAATGAGTCTGCAAAATAGAGTAAAATCTCATCACTCAAAAACTAACATGTTCAACTTATTTAATCAAAAGTGTCCAATTCGTCATTACTTTCACTACGTTTTTATAAAATATATGATGATTTTTGACTAAAATCTGAGGCATGACCATAACAGCTTGTAATTTATTTCTTCATGAGTTAATGGGTTCTGCTTCAAATCCACTTATTCATGTACACACAACTCTGAGTACTTCTCTTCCCATTCCCTAGCAAAGTGGCATTATTTCAAAGTAAAATAGAACAAATTAGTAAACAAATTGATAACATCGATTAAATAGAAAACGAAACCCACTACAATAACAGTGACATTAATCATGTCTGGGTAAAATGTTTTAAAAGGTAACAATAAGAGATTTTTCAGTTACATGCTGTAAAAAGCTGATCGTGTATTTCAACCTTTATGCTTTACGTAAGACGCATAAAGCTTCGTGATTTTCGCACAGAACCTTTTCCTTGGGAAGAAGGGGAGCTTGAACACTGATTCGGAAACGTGTGGCTAATAGGATTTCCACAAAAACGCTATAATATTGGTATCAATGATTTAAGGGATAGGGATCCATACATTGAAATAATCTCTGAAGGAATAAGTTGGAACATAGCCTGTTAATCATGTAAGCTCTTAAAATGTCTCTTATAACATTAAATTGTGAACTGTCACTTTATTGTGAATTTTGAGCCATTTTAAGCTGAATTAAACCAAAATTACGCTAGATACATAATGCTATTTGACACCTCTGCTCGATTTCTTGGTTCTATGCATTCGTATCAGATGATTGATACCATGAAGTAGGACAATAAGTAACAAAGTGGCAAAGTTCGTATTATTTTCTACATAGCGAAATGAAACAATTTACTTATAAAGCTTTAATTGCTTAATCACATCGGGTTTATAGTAATCATAATTTTTAGTAATTCATCATAAAGCATAAATTATCACTCAAATTTTAGATCTTGTTGAGTGTGCATTTGTTTGCTTGCAGGTTTATAAGAAGCGGCGAAAACGTACTTGACTGTTGTTGCATATCTATTGTTTCGCTCTAACTGCACATGCGCGTAACCAGGATGAGGATCCGAGGGACGTGGACCCTCCCCTGCCTTTGGCCTTGCGTTTTGTAAAATCCGACTCTCCGACGAGTAACATTTGACCCCAAACGATTGTGTTAGAAGTCCACAACATTTCTTAAGCATTCCTGAAGTTATCCATGAGTCCCTGTGTGGGGGTGGGGGGGGGATTAAGCATCAAATGTTTGGGGTTCCTTCTGCGAAAGGTCCAGGATCAGCAACTGCTACAATATTAAATTAACTATTGCAGTACAGAAATGTGATTGTACCGTTCCGTTAATACTAATGTGTTGCAAGAGAATCACTGTGTACTTCTATCACGAATACAATAATTATTTCGTATTTTTAAAAGGTTAAGGTAATACATGCCTAAAATAGCTGCAATTGAGATTCCAGGTAAAAACGTAGGTTACTAATGTATACTAAAACCAAGCTGATAATGTTCGGAGAAAGACACACGACTTGAACTTAGAAAACTATCTTTGTAGCGTCTAAGATAACAAATAACTAAAGTAAATACTTCATTTAACTGCAAGCCCTCCTTTGAGACTCTCGCTGTCTCCAGCCTTTTCAATTCCTTGCTAATGCCATATCACCTTTATATCTTATGTCCTTTTTGAAATTGCTATGCTATGTATTATTGGAACATATTATTTATATTTCTGTGGCTAATATGTACAATAAATTAATTCCTATCAAGATGTCAAGCATAGTAGAAAAAACATTTTAAAAATTTGATTACTTTTTGCTTGAAAGTTTGAGCCTTTCCGGAAAAATTGTGAACCTGGTTGTTATTTATTAGTGCAAAGTATACTTTATGAACTAATATCAAGATTACTTGAAAAACAAATATCAAGATTATCTACGTACCGAAAGCCATGTTGTCAAAACCTCGCTTCTCAAAATGATCAACGTGATCCATGTGCACACAAGCAAACTATTCCGAAGTGATTTATTGCTCCTAATCCACGCTTGATTAACCAGCAATTACTAATCACCAGGCGTTCAATACACATTGTAGATAAAATTGTATTTGCATCAATAGTGCTTCTTAATTCCATGAAATATATCAATGTTTTTGTAAACTAGAAATTATTATCTTGAAATACCAAATTAAATCATGACCATCTTAGATCCGGTCCCATAAATAAAAGGAAATGACGATAATATGCCAAATACAATATATGAGTTATTAAAATATGAGTGACTCGTTGCTGTTTTGGTATTTTTGTTTATCTCCTTTAACGTGATCTAAAGCTTAGTCCATTATTTATTTATTCCGCAGTTTTGGACAGATGCTATGAAAGACCGTGTAGAAATGGAGGAAAATGTGTAACCCTACCAACCGGAGACTATAGATGTGATTGTCTGGTGGGATTCACAGGAAAAATGTGTGAAAGTGAGACCCAAGCCAGTAATTAACAAATATAATAAACATTTCTCCAATATATATACAAAACTGGACATACAGTGTTTGCCTTTCTATCCGCTCCTTCCCTCTGTTTTTAAGTACATTGCACCCTTTGACCTAATGTAATTCATGTGTGGCCATACATCTCTTAGCAAACAGAGGTTCGTCAGAGATGCCGCGTTTTTAAAACATATTTTGTTGATTAATAAATCAATTTAAGCAGTGATTTTTTTTAAATATGTTAGTAAAGCCAATCATACATCATATGAAAAGCAGATAGGGTTGGACACTTTGTATTGCCGACAAAATCGCTACTAGTTTTTGCAAGAGAAATAACCTTACTATTTCATTTCACGACGTTCAATTTTTCAGAAGTATGAGTATACTTTACTGTTCTGTAAAAGTGGATTAACATTCGTTGTCATTGTAATAAATTGTTCTAGGGAAAATAAGCTCGGGTGTTGTATATATTTAAAATACAATCAATGTAAGAAATGTTCCTCGTTATTTCATTTTTAATTAGTTATGTGCTATAGTTAGTATCTTTAATATTGACCGGGTTAACTTTATTACGTTTCATACCTCACCCATAAATTTAGTATATTCAATATTTTTTGTACACAGCAACAACGTTTTTTGTTCTTTATAAATGCAATGTAACATATGTCCTAAATTTGTTAATTGACAGTCACCGATGCTTGTCAACCAAACCCTTGTCGACAAGGAGGCTCTTGTACAAACAGTGCTAAAGGGGGATTTACATGCCGATGCCCTGAGGGATTTAGAGGAATTACATGCTCCGGTAATAACTGACGTTGAAAACTTGCATTCTTTCCAAGGATAGCACCATAAAATTTTTGTGATGGTTAAGCCTAAGTTATAAATATTTTATAAATATGGCAGTAGCTGAAGTCTTTCATTTGGATTTTTTTTGTTAAAAGCTTTTCCAAATGTATATGATGATATCCTACAGATTGTTGATTTGCAATAGTGTAAAGGATAAAATAAGTACCTTGTTGCCTGACATTTTTAGCCATAAAGAACGTATCACTTCAACAGTATTACACGATAATACCAGAGTAATAGAAATCATCATTTGTCTCTAAAGCATGCAGAATCGTGATCCTTTAGATGTACCATTAAGATGCCACCTTACCACCATCTTGATTTTAAAGGAAATACCTGTGTTTGTTTGGAGAAAAGAAACGATGTATTTATGAACTTTTGCTATATTGGGTCTAAGCGAATAAACAAAGTTATGCAAGTGTTGCAAAACTTTGAAATTAATGTACATTATAAACTCATATATAAAAGTTTTCGCTTAAAACCGATTCCAGAACAAAGTTTAATTTGTAATATCAAGTATAATCTTATAAAATTGAACAATAAGAAAGAATGAATTGAAAGATTGATAAGGAGAAATAAAGAGTAGTATGCAAAGGAATGTACGACAGGGCAAGTAAAGGGTGAGAGAATTCATTGTCAAGTACTAGTTTGCCTCTTGAACTAAAGCAATAAATAACTTTCGTCTACAAAAGCTTGTTTATGCTCTCTCTCGTGTAAACCGCATCTTGATATAATCACATGATGAAAAGATGCCATACTGTTTCTTTAATGAATCATAGATAGTATCTAAAGATTTGCTGATTACCTTATGATGGAAGTTTGTTACCAGCAATAATCTTGAGATAATAATCGCATGCAAATCGATATTGATTAGTTCTATGATTATATTCATACTTTTTGTATTCTAAAGTGGGAAGAGAAACTAATCCAAAGTCAATAATTAGGGTTTTTAATGTCTTTCATGTCTTTCTTGACCCTTAGATGTTGATCCGTGCCATCCAAATCCTTGTGCGCATGGTTCATGCTCCGAGGTTAATGGCGGTTATGTCTGCAACTGCACCACTGGATTTCGTGGACCAACATGCACAGGTAAACCAAACAAATGAGAATTATAAGACTTATGAGTAGTTGGTTGATTGGCTCTCCTCCTTTCAAAACAAAAATTTTCAAACTTTGCTACCTCTGAATGTTGCATTGTAATTTCCATTATCTAAGAAGTTGCAGACACAGTATATAAAAATAATGAATTTCAAGGTTTAAATATCAGAAGATTATCAATATACTTTGCAGTAAGGTAACAATAAACTAATACCGTTTACTGATAACACCGTCCCTTTGAAATTAGATTTTATGTCTAAGACGTCACTGTTACAGCAAATTTAAACAGCTAGGAGACTTAAAACGATGACATAATGAAAACATTTTGCAATATAAGTTTAAGCCAACAAGAAGACATCACAAAGAAAAATTATCAACTTCATTTCATTGATAAATCAGTGTCCTTAGATCGGCAATTGATTTTTTGCTTGTCATGCTGTCAAATCCTTTGATAGTTATTGGTTACAATCAAAACTGTTTTACCTGCTGCCCAATGTCTCATGTCCCTCTATGAATTTATCTTTTTTTGCTCGGTTACACGTTAAGCATTGTTAATCCTCAAAGATATGACGCAGTACCAACTCTTACCCTTATAAGGTCCTGCTGTAGGTATATGCCAATGTGTCAAAAACTGCACTATTGTGGAATTGTAAAGAATTCCATAAGTTCCTAGATGCACATGGCAATCAAGATACCATTAAAAAAGCTAATTTTGGGTTTCTTATGACATGTCCGACAAATTTAATTAAAGTACGTTAACAATGTTTTGAGTTATGTTGGTAACAGTCAAACAGACAAACTAACGCTGTCATAAACATAACCTCTGTCTTGTAGGTAATATTAATGTAGCTTAAATATTTACTTCGCAAATTTTCATTACCCTTGCAGGAAACAACTTTATATAGATTGTGTTTAGGAAACGTTTGATCACTAATATTTCTTTGAGTTTTATTTGTGTTCCGTGACATATGAAAGCTCATGAAGAGTAAAAACCTAAAAGTGTTTTAATTTTTATCTACAGAAATAGATCGATGTGCTCCTAATCCATGCTTCCATGGAGGATTATGCCATGAAATAATTGGAGGTGTTGGTTACGTATGTCAGTGCCCACTTGGCTACAAAGGACAAATGTGTGACTGTGAGTAATAAAAATCATAAGTAGCACATGATTTATTAAATTGGAAGTTGACGCGAGTAATACTAGAATACTAGGTGTGTGGTCTGTAGATTCTCTTATATATAGTGCATTATTAGAATAATGTAAAATTATGAATAGTATAAACTACTTAAAGCATCAGTTACATTGTTTATATTATAATCTATTTTTCTAACTGTGTAGAACCTTGAAAGACAAAGAAGATGTGTAGACCTAGCTTCCTTTCTTCCTTCTTTGCACTCTGACATCCTGCGCTAATAATACTGCACAGCCTGTGGCTAATCTAACAAGTGTAAACTACTGTGTTTTGCCTAAATTTTACTACAGCTCTCACTCATAGAAATTTAACTAAGTAGTAGTTTCAAAATTTCCATATTTTAGCTCATTAAGCGTTCATACTAATTGATATATTTCTAATGTGCATTAGTAAAAATCCCTTCTGGTATTTTACACGAAATAAATATGGCAGTGAATGATTGCAGATTGTGCTTCATCAGCTCTGATGTGTTTGTATGTTTTCTTCCTCAGTAAAAGATCCATGTCATCCCAACCCGTGTCAACATGATAGTGTTTGCCAAGAAATGTCAGAAGGAGACAGTAGCTATAGCTGCAAATGTACAAAAGGATATAGAGGCTCACATTGTCAAGGTTTGCTTTATGTTTAAATATATTTACAGACACAATTTAATTGAATTGATATGTTACACTGCTACCTGTAGTTGGCGGTAATATGAGGAACACATGGCTGTGCCCATGCTGAATAGGTATAGATGTAAAAGATGTAGAAGTATATCGAAGAAAATTCCAATTTTTGTATGCATTACTTATTGAAACAAATTTCAATTGCATTGCTCTAAATATTTTCAATAAAACCATGATAAATAGCTGAAATATTGGCACGTTTTGGTCAACGTAGTGGACTAGGAATGTAAATAGTACGAATAGGTTCACTACTTCGTCTTGACAAAGTAATGTTTATTTCGTATTATGGTTTTGTGATTTCCAAGATATATATATGCATACATACATACATACATACATACATACATACATACATACATACATACATACATACATACATACATACAT
>JANTCA010044747.1:0-18945 GCA_024741275.1 Chironex yamaguchii
GTGTGTACTTCCGGTATTGAGTGGTGTGTACTTCCGGTATTGAGTGGTGTGTACTTCCGGTATTGAGTGGTGTGTACTTCCGGTATTGAGTGGTGTGTACGTCCGGTATTGAGTGGTGTGTACTTCTTGTGTATCTCTTGAAACGTAGCTCATAAAAAGCATACGACTCATGTCATGATAAAGCTCCTGTCTACATGGATTCCACTGAGTCCACAAAGTCGAGAATTTTCAAGATTTGTTTATTTTCCTTTCTCATGTTCATTCAATAGCAAGTCTCCCTTGAAGAGAAACGAAGTCCCCAAAACACTATGCTCCATTTGCTATAAAACAACGAAAGAACTTTTAACAATGAAAGAACTCTTTTTGCAAAGATGCGACTCCAATGTACGTATTAATTAAAGCGCACCTGTGGCGAACTAACGGCCAAGTATTGTTCTTATGACACGACATTTGCTGTAACCTTGCTTTTATAACTTTATCGAAGATTTACTAAATGCCTAGGTTCCTTAGCAACACAGAACTAAAAGTTACATTTTTGTTTTCATGTAACATCTCAATATGAAATAGAGGCGTGGCCCCTGTAACTATATTGGGTCCCACTAAAATCTGAAATTTGCCCCCAAACGGAAAACTGCACCAGTCGCCACTGCCATTGATCCTGATGGTTTCTTCCAATGATGACATGACATACTCCATTCCATTAATACCAATTGGTTCTATGGTCTGCACTCGCAAAAAAATCGAATCTCCACTCAACCAAAAGCATCGTGGTACAATTGTAGGGTCACTCACAAGTTCACACTCACCCAATTTGGATAACTCCGTTTATTTCTTTTACAAAGGAATTAAACATGAGCTAATAATAACGACATCTCTGTTTAGCACTGTGCGACATCATTCTAACGGTGCTCCATGGCTCAATCTCACAGTGCTCCATGGTCCAGCATTCTAGATGACAGGATCACAATCTCTTCTTTTGGTGCAGTTACCAATGAGATAGTATCGAATCTTTTACATGTTAACATGATTTTTATGAAGTTGATTTTTATCTTACTAACGTGTCTAATTTACAAGATTATGATGTTGATGCAGTGGTGGAGCCACGAGGGGGGATGTGAAACTATTCCCCAAACTTTTACCAATATATGGTCCTTGAATTTCCGAATTTCTAACTTGAAAAAGGTTTTATCGAGCAGTACTCATAATAAGGGAGGGTGTTTGCTAACAGATAAAAAACCATTCCAAGAAAGAACAAAGTGGTCCAAAATCTGACTTCTTGTCCCCTTCGCTTTCAAGCGGCTGGTGCCCCAAATGTGTTGATGAGCATTTGCTAATTCTAGATACCATGATATTCAAGGTAGCTCTAGTTCCGACTTTTCTCTACACATGAATATGAAGGGTTTGTCATGTCACTTTAAGGAGTGTCTCAAACCACTAGTAAATCTAAATGTCTAATGTAATATTGCTGCTGTTTTGGAAACTTGGGATTCAATTAAAATTCCTAGTATTAAAACTGCAAATATTTCTGGTTATAATCTAATTTATACTAAAGCTAAGAATCAAAGTGTTGGTTTTGGTGTTGGGGTATCAGTCAAATTTGGCCGTGGACCAATCCAAAAATGTTGTCTGAATACTAGCACTAAGCCACTAACCAATATGAGACAGTCTGGATTTAAACGTATAATGCTGAAAAATAAAGATGTCTGATGCATTAACCGTCATCCAAACGTTTCCTCAACCATGGACGTCTGCAGAGAAAAATACAAGCCTCGGGCAATATTATCTCGAGATTGCTATGTTGGGGAGGCGTCAACAAACAAAAGGAAGTAAATTCAAGTACATTCTTTCAACTGTCAAGGATGTGTATGGCATTAACAGCATCTTGAAAAATACTGTTGCATGGTATGACGTTCACAAGCATAAGCCACTGGATGATAACCCCATGGGTATAATGAATTTGCTAAAAGCAGACTTGTCTGATCCTTGCTGTGTAAGAGGCTATCCTCATGCACTTACTCTGCCTGCAACGACATGCGCAGTGGAAAGGTCCTCCAGCACACTGCGCAGAATGAAAGCCTGATTTAGATCAGCGATTGGTGATCTACGTCTGTCAATCGTCTGCATTCTAAGTGTCTACCACGACAAAGTAAACAGCCAGAAGACCAAGTATGCTTATTGATAAATTTGAAAGAGTTACTCGACGGCTTCAATTCCTGTTCCTGATTATTGATTTTCTCAAAGTGGATAAACTTTGAAGAAACGTTAACATCATTATAATGTATTTTGCATGTATATTTTTCTTTGAATTTACATATTCCAGGGAGTAGCAACTGCCAAATTGCCCTCTCATGCGGACGCCCGTGAGATGTGTTCGTGGTTTCATAAACAGCCTACGTACAAGTGGGAGTTGTGGGTTTAGGTCTCTTTGGGTAAAGATCATTGCTTGGTAAGGGATATTACCATGATGTAATCTACTGTATATAGTATCTGTTTTTGCATTTAAGTACAGAATCAAGCCATGTAAGGGCAGTTGTTGTGAGAGTCGAGAGATCCAGGTTCACCTGGTATTTGGGTATACAGTTGAACTTGTGTTTCTTGTTGTGTTGATACTCTTCCTGTGCTAGGATCAGGACACTACACCGTGCTCTTGACATATATACAAAGTAAATGCATGAGCTCTATGTAACGTTACTGACACATACATAAAACGCGTTTTCATCCAGGTTGCTTTTAATATTGACTTCCTTAACCATGACCCTCATTCTACTATTAGCAACTTCATCAGTTTTCTCCTCTCCTGGGCTTCCTTGATCAATCTGCAACTACTTTTGGAAATTTATTCACAAATAGTTGTAATGTCGACACAATATGTGGCAATATATTAAAGCAGATTTTAGGTCATTTTCTGCCACTCATGATAGCTATTTAAGACTAGAATTACGGTGGTGCCAAAAATGACACCACTTGGCAATCTCTAGATCATTTCTCTAACAGTTATTTATATTTTTACGTGAAATTTATTAACTTATAATATTATTTTCGTCTTAACATGTATTTGCATTTTTTTAGTTTACGGCTGTTTTTTTAAACATATTATTCAACTTTTATTTTTGCAACCCTTTGTTTTACCACTGGTGTCAATTTAGACACCACCATCTGTTCTTCTTTTCATGATATCTATAGTAGCACTTTCTGTGCATAAATGTACCCTATTCAGTTTTTTATGCTTTTCCATTCTTAGCTCGTCAATATTTTGTCCTAACTTTGAGAAAGCATGTTAATATGCTGAGTAAAAGCGTTGTGTCATTGCATACAATTGTCTATGCATCACTCCTTACCTGTCAGTTGTTTTGGAATGCATCAAAGAAGTCCCATTGGCTACTTCATCGAATTATCTATTTAGATCTTACAAAATACAGTTTCCTCTCTCCTATTTTACTCTTTTCAGGGATCATGTGCAGTTCTTTCGTAGTTGTCTGTCCTAAAGATGGCTACTAGAAAGTTCTGTATTGAAGAGGCCATTAATATTATAAGTAATTAGGATACAAATGATGATATTGGATGATGAACTAAATGAGGGGCCTGTATTGCCTGTTAATGACAAAGAACTAACAAGAATTCGTTGCTGTAGAGGAATATGATTCAGTTGATTCCTGTTATGGGGACAGTGACGATGCATATGTGCGCACAATATGTGGGTACATAATGATGCTAAATATAATTGTCAGCCGTGCCAACACCAAGACAAAGAGTGAAGAAATGCTAATTTTGGATTTGACTTAGCAGAGGTAGAGGCATCTTTTAGCTTTGCAATATTGCAGAGGACTTTAAGGAAACAAACACCCAGCTGCTTTTCTATGGAGCAAAACTTATATGTGACTATAGTCTAACTGTGGGTGAGCAATTGGTGCCCTGCAAATCACGCTCTAGTTTCATAACTTACATGTCAAACAGGTCTGACAAATATGGAATCAGGCTTTGGGTTCTGGCCTATGTCAATACAGAATATGTTATCAATGTAATGCCATACCTTTGGCATTTAATGTGTAAGACTATAAGCAGGCGACAATTTATACTGTTGTCGAAGATCTTTGCCAAAAATATGGTGAACAGAGATGTTCAATGAAAATTTCTCAAAATTAACAAGACAACATACCATTAAGTGTTGCTACCCGTGTTAAAAGAGGAAAATGTCATATCAGCCACTGCTATAATTACAATGCAATGTGAAAAAATTGTGAGATGCCAACTTGTTGCAAGTGTGCCAAAAAAGACTCAAAACGCGTTACCAAAGTAGGTACAAACTGATAAAGGGCTATCCATAATTCTGGAACAGCTGCTGAGAAATTTAATAATTAATGAGTTTTTTCCATACTCAGACAATCTTCAAAAAAACATACGACAGTAGTTTAAAAATCTGCTCCACATTTCAGAAAAATCTCCTTAATATTGAAAGTAGACTGACTAGTGTCAAAAATGACACCACAGTAAATCAAGGCATTAAAGTTTTTCAGTAAACGTAGTGTTAATTTGGTACCCCGCCAAAGCCACTAATATTCGACCAGGAAGGTTGTTTCTGACTTCAATACCACTGAATTGCAAGATGGAACCGTAAATATATATATGTCAAATTTTAACGCGTTTTGTGGTGAATTTAAATGACCTTGTGAATAGATATGCACTTGTGAAAAAGATCGCTTGAAAAAATAACCAGTTTAAAAATAAGTCATGGAGATCTAGCATAAGTAAACAGATGAGACAAATTATGAAAGGGTGATTTTCTACGTGCATTTTGTTCTGGTACTAAAAGTCGCAAAAGAACATCTTCAATAGCTTTCTTTACGTTTTTCCTCCACAGCTCTCGTTGTTCTTCTTCTCTAGTTCAATCCTCGACACTTTTCTTCGTCCAAAAGATAAAAATAGTTTTGTCAAGTAAAATAAAAGGAATTATTGTATGCCAATAAATAACTGTAAAGAATAAATGACTAGGGTAAACTAATCTTACCTTAAGTATCTACCTAAACGCATAACCTGGAATGAACTAGACCCATAGCTTAATGATTTCAATAAATGCAATGCCTAGCACGCTGCATGTAAGCAGACTGCATTGCAAAGATGTAGCAATGTATGCTGTAACAGGTGAAACAACATAAGAAAAAGGTTAAGCAGTAAACAAAGTGAATCAATATCAAGAAAGACAGACACAGTCACATAATTTCTCACAAGACAGATTTCTCAAAAAGGAAGAAAGAAACATTGAATACAATACTGTACATTGAAATACAAAAAAATATCAAACTGATACTCAGGGAAAAAACTGGGGGAAATACCCCCGGCCTCCCTAAATATCAGCTTTGCAGTATGAATTTCATTAACTTTTGGGTCCTTAATGTCAGGATATTTCGAATACTGTTGTGCGTAGACAAATTCGCTTTGAGGGAGGAAAGCGTCCAGAAAACAATTGACCAACTATATTACATATTCAACAGTAGTAAACAGCTATATTACGTATTCAACAGTAGAAACTTATTCAACAGTAGAAACTTATTCAACAGTAGAAACTTATTCAACAGTAGTAAAGTTATGATTGTCATGTTGTATATCTTGTGGGAAAGGCGTTAGCTTCGCGGGCATGAAAGCACGTTTGGACGCCCTGGTGGTCACAGTCATATCTTTACTTATGTTCTTGACACAAGATCACTTTATCGAATTCCATATGGAAGTTATTTAACTGCAGTCAATATACTGACGATGCTCAAGAAGCAATTCACAACGTACTATTTAAAAAATTGACTATGACTCGACATGACCAATAAATATATGAATTACAGGCCTCGGGCCAAATTCGCTTTGACTTGATAAATAACTAATACGTTATTAAATCACCCAAGCTGTTCACATGTGTGTTAAAATCACCTACAAATTAGTGCGCAAGAGAAATGTTTTTGTTTTAGCGCCATTTTGTTGCTATTAGCTCGGCTACTCCGTTTTACTTCGCTCACACACTTGCGCTACCACTCCAGCTTGCACAGCAGAGCGTATCCTAAATTGTGCTACCATCTTTTTATTGTCGTATTGTTTTGTAGCTAATCCTCAAAAAGCATCTGTCTTAAAAAATGTATAATTTGAGATTCATGTTTGGGCATTCAATCAGTTCCTGGCAGGAGTAACTTGACGATATTCAGGAAAGTGGAAAGTGATAATTGATGATAACAGCAGGCTTTTGAAACCTGTTTGACGAATTGACTGAATATAGGATGCTGTAAATAGTGTTTACAAGCCCTCAGCGTAATGAGCATGTAGTTGTCTGGAAGGTGTTTACAGTGCACGATCTACGCCATAAAGGTGGTTCTATTTGATACAGGTATTAGTTGCACAGTGAATAAACGGATCTCACAAGCTTACATTGGTGCTCGTTTCCAAGATTTTGACGAAAATTGGGACCCCATATTGTCACTGATAAGTGACCAATTGCCGATCAAGGCATGATCTAATAATTACGCTTCTGACTAAAACCTTCATCCACATGGATATGGATATGGGAATTGCTTTAATTTTAACATAACGGCTTTACAGTTCATCGCTCCTGTAGTGTTGCTTTTGTCTTATTAAGGGGGTTACTCTTCATAAAAATGGCGGCAAACTATTATATAGAAATAGTTCGTCATATGTAACACGCCAGTCGTGATACTGCATATTACTAGCTTAATGTGGTTGATGTAGCCCAATAGCACCGGCCTTGACTGAACTACCGTCGTACGAAATACTGGATAGCCTTTCACGCCAATCAATTTCTTAAAGTGGCAGTGCTAGACTTAAGAGGAGGGCCTCTGTGAATCAAGAGATCTAATTCCCCGGCTGAAAGAAACGTTTGTAATTTCACCGGCAGAGTCGACGGAATAAAGTTGTATTGATAGTTGGTTGATTTTTCCTCTATGTGAAAGTCAAGACCCACAATGCCAGTGGAGATGTGGGTGCATTCACCACATACCACACAAAAGGCAAGTGGTGGCTGCTGTAACAGAAGGACTTTAGGAATGTTGTTTGTTGTACAGGTTACAGTTATTGTTGCAGTCACCATGCTGTACTTACCAAGCACTATGAATCAAAAATATAAATCATTGTTAGATGAAAATAAATTGCTTGAAGATCATGAAGTAAAACGTGTGCTTGGACTTAACCAAGATATGAATCTCCAGGAAAAAGAGCCAGATTTTCTTGAAAGGACAGATCTTGGCAAAGTGACACAGCCAAAGTTGACTGATGGATATGATGTTTATGTCAAGGAACGCCCTGAAGGTCAAACAAATGACAACAAATTTAAAAATGAAAATTCCCCAGATGCTTTTGCCAATAATAATGAGCAGGTGAATTCTTTGCAGCAAACAAAACAGTCAAGGTGGAGAGCTCGACGTAAAAAGAAGAGGAGAAAATTGAGTCAGAGTGTGATTAGTGTTAATAAAAAGGATGACACTCTCATCGATAGCTACACCGACACTGGAAGAAAAATCCAGAAGCAGTTGGAGCCTATATCAACAATTAGCTCAGAGCTTCCAGGTCAAAAGCTAATGTATAGTTACCTTTATGACAAAACCAGGAAACTTGAGGACATCCTTCTGCTTGTAATTGTCAATTCTGCAGCAAAAAAGAGAGACAGAAGAGATGCAATTAGAGATACTTGGTGGACAGAGTGTATGGCACATAAAAAGGTAATTATATAAAGTGGTACATAATTGGCTGATATCGACTATTCATGATAATCGTGATGCAATGTATAATTTAATCTTTAGAAGAATTGCTGCCTTGTCTAATGTCTTGCAAGATATCACATGATTTGGTTTTTTTATTATGTTTTTTTCCATAATTTCCATAAAGCCAATTTTGAAAGAAATACTAGAAAGAAATACAACGTTCATTGTGATACATATCATTTGAGTCAATATTTTGTTCCAATCCATGGAATATTACATTATACATTGAATGCATTTTAGATCATACTTTAGTCACATCTTCACTGGTCATGACATACTAACATTGACTTGCCTAAGACTCTCTGAAACACAAGGAATATGGTATTAGTTGTAATCTCCTTTAATTTCACTTTTTTCTCCTTGTCACAGGTCCGGTGCTTCTTTTTCACGGATAATTACACCCTTTTTCGTGATCCAGAGCTGGAAAAGAATTTGCTAAAGGAGAGTAAAGTCCATAAGGACATGGTATTTCAACCACTTGGACAAGGTCTTTTGTTTGGGCATCGCTTTTTATATCAGATGCAGTGGGCACGTTCACATTACAAATTTAAATTTTTAGTCCGTGTTGATGATGATGTTATGCTTTGTTTACATCATTTATTGTATGATTTAACATACTTCCGAGATGAAAATTTACAATGGGGTTTCCTCCATTGTGAGCAGGAAGAACTAGTTTACATTGATGAGGGTATCACCATGTTTTCTGTAGATGTGGTGGACAAGTTTTTGTCTCAAAGCCCAAGCAGAATAAGATGCCATCCATTTGGGGATCAAACAGTTACGATTTGGATTCAAGATTTGGGGTTAGATCCATATAAACTGTACTTCCATGATGACAGGATTCACCATGACCCACCAGCCTCTTATGATGTATCACTGTTTGATAAATTATATTTATGCAATGAGTATATAGCAATACATGGTGTTTATCCTGCACACATGGGCGAGTTTTGGCAAAGGAGAGGACACCCTGCCTATATTAGACATGATGAGACTTCAGCATCTACGTTTTGCTCAAAACCATTTGTAATGTTTTGGGACAAGTTTCAAAAAGGATTTTACTTTAAACCTGACCGATGTTACAAAGGTGATGTGTGGAACTTGACCTACAAAAGACCATATGAAAGTAGAGAAAATGATGCATATAGGATGAATTGGAGATTTCCAGAACATATCATGGATCAACCAAAGCTACCACCAATGTAATTAAGTTTGGAAAATACTTTTTTAGCATTTTGTTATAAATTTATAATATTTGTAAGAGATTTGATAAACATGACTATTGCTTTAAGTTTGTAAGACATGTTTCAAATATACCTTATCCATCATCAGTTACAGATTAAAAGCAACATTACAATTATAAGTTTAAATATCAGTGGTATATTACAATAATACAAAGGTAGAACATGTATTTAGATAATAGGACAAGAGACGGAACACCTAAAGGAAATACAGTTATCAAGAACAGTAATAAGCGGGAAATAGAACAATATACAAAGACGATAAAGACACAAAACAAGACAGAAAAAAACCGGCAATGGATCTTTTATGGAGAAAGTGACAAATTAACATGGAAGAGCTGTTTATTGAGATTGGGTTTCCCCCATGTGATGTGTAATGCCTCTTTGATTTTGAGGTGAGAAGAACAACTAACCGTCTAAAATACTAAAGCAACTTGGATCAGAAACTTCCCTACAAGATTCCGAACTCCCCAAATGTTTAAATGTATGTGAGTTACTATCGCTAACCAAATGTTCCTGGACACGTCTGAAGTAGTGTCGGCTCGTTTCACCAACGTAAACGGAGTTATATCCTGCACATTTAAACTTATAAACAATGCATGAACAGAGCGATTTGGGGATAGGGTCCTTAACAACAAACAAACTCTTTATCTTGAACGACGAAAATATCCGAAACATGTGTTACAAGCTTAAAACAATAGTCGTGTTTATTAAATCTCTTACAAATCTTATGTTGCTGAGGAATTTTGGTAATTTTATAATAGCAATTCGAGACAATTATGTCTGCATTGGAAGGAGTAAATGATAGCTTAATTGACTTGATTACTAGTTAGGGTGTGATATTTCATTTTGTCTAATTATACAATTATACAATATGCAATAATAACCATCATGTACAGAAATCATATTATACAATGAGGATCTCATAAGTGTAATGGCTGTTTAGATTTTAGTTAATTTATTTCTTGTTGATAAATCACTTTGCATTTATTGACATGTGTTTTGTATTATAGTTTTTAGAATTATTATGGAGCATTAGAAATATGGTGACTTGTGAAGGCAACACCTTTAAAATGATGTACTCAAAGAGGACTGAAAGTGATAGTTGGATTTTACAAATCCAATATTATGAACATCTTTAAATTGAAAACAGTATATAAGACACAAATGCTATTTGCTGATTTTTTATGGATGTTTTAGTTATTTCAAGTTAATATGTATGATGTATGGGTGACTGGGAGGCAAAAAAAGTAGGTATTAGACCCCAAAAATTGTGTCGCTTTGCTCACAAAGTTTTTATAATATCCAGCTGGGAGTCGCTATAAGCTCCATGAAGGGTTTAAAGGTGGAAGCCCCCTTAAAGATATGCAGATCTTCAACGTAAAAAACTGAATTTACCCAAATTACTATCTGATAATGAATATAAACATGAACTTGACACAAATTACTACTGATTTACTTACGACTATAAAAGAAACAAATGATCTATCAAGCTACTTTCTTGAAAAACGTTCAAATCTACGTCAATTATATGACTTGAATCTATTTACAATTCTTTCCGTAAACAACTGTTTTTGTGCTAGTGACCGCAAAATTTTGTGCATAACTTCTGGACTAATGCAGACACTGTTCATGTGTCAGACTTGTTTGAGATGACAAAAGTTCAAAAATGTGAGAAGTACCCCAACAATAACCTTCTTCAACAGCATGAGTCATTATTCCATTAGACGATTGATATGGCTCAGGCAGCTAGTTATTAGAAATGAAAAACTAATACCTTGGTCCTGTTGACCTATTCTTATAGCAATACTTGACAAAGGAGTTTACATCATATATACTGATGCATACAAAAGAATTTTTTAGGCAAGGTTTTAGAAATGTGAAACTAATACCTTGCTCATAGCAATATCGCAGCTCCATTGCTCAAAAGAAAATCTGTCAGTAAGGATTAGGAGAAACAAAGTCCATCGCACAGATATATTGAGTGTCTATGGTGTGGATGTCTCTTTGCACATCACAGTTGTTTTTCCTTTGACATGCAATTCTATTTAGATTTTTTATGTTTTATGTACTTATTTCAAAAATGAGGTTGCTAAATCTGAAAAAATGGTATTAGACTAATACCTTTAATACCACCCCAAGCTGCCACTGGTGTAATCTATTACCCTTATTGAGAAGCAATTAATTCATCTATCTGATTTGATAAGTAATTCCAAGTAGTTTCCAGGCAGCAGTAACTTTATTTCAAGATTCTTTTGCCTCAATATAATAACAAATGAAACAGAAAGTAGGCTACATACAGTGCATCCTCGTTTATCCTTTATCCGTTTATCCATACATATCAATGCTAACAGAGTGATTTTGCAAGTGGTTCAATGTAAAATCATTAAATCATCCCACAATTTTCCAACTTGCTTCACAAAATTGCAATCTTGGCACCAAGAAATGTGCATGGACCTTCTGCACATTCTATTTCCTTTTGATTGCCAAGGAGGTGCATCTGGTTGTAGTCTCCTTTGCAATGAATTGAACCTTTTCTGATAGTTTGTTGTTTCAGTGCAAAAATGTGTGGCAAAAGATTTTACATTTTGAAGCACAAACATGTCATCCTCATTAGTCTGAAATTTTAGCTTATCCAGACAGTTCATTACTCATCTAAGTTCAGGCCATTTGGATAAACAAGGATGTACTATATAAGTCTTTCTAGAGATGTAAACTAACTCACACCAATTCAATCACCAGATGTATTAAAACTAATTTACAGCAATTGAACGAAGTTAGATGTGATGTTGCTTCTATCGGAGAGTTGTGGTTTCAAAAGATTTTGTGATGGAAAGTATGATCTGTGTCCAATGACAAAGTAGTATCTGTTCTGGAGAGCCAAGAGTGTTGTCTTGGGGAGTGTTTCAAAAAGCAAGTAAGGTAAGACAAGCATCAATGTTGTTCAGTTTTTGCCTTAGTCATGAGACATTTAGCAGTTTGAACTTCATGTTCTGCAAAACCGTTGCTTTGAGGGTACTTAGGGCGTCGTGTAGTGTGCAGAAATGTTGTAGCAAAATCATGAAATTGTTGGGAGGTATACTGAGGACCATTGTCAGAGAGCAGTTCAGTTGGTACGCAAAATTGGGTGTGTGCTGCTTGTTTAAGATCATCATAGGTTTTGGCTTGTGTTTCAGACCTGTGACAAGCGGTGTCCTTGTGAATGGCTTGGTCATTAGAGATGTTGAATGAAATTAGCAAGGTAGTTGATCATGCCAAGGAAGTGCTCAAGGGAAAACAATATCTAGTGTGGGCATGTCAGTGATTGCTTTGACCTTGCTAGAATTTGGTTTGATGCCATGAGTAGGTGTCCTGTATAGGAGACTTCAGATACGTGGAACTTGCGTTTTCAAGGCATTGAGCCGAAGCTAGACCTCTTGAGCCTAGTCAAGCACTTTGCATAGGGTGATATCATATGTGGCCTCATTGTGACCGAAACGAGAATACGTTGGACTATGATCTTGCAGGGAAGACAGGAGAAGAGGTGATCTATGCCTTTTTGGAAGACCTCCAAGGCAGAAGTAATCCCAAACAGCATTGTAAGGAACCTATATCGGCCATAGGGTGTATTGAAGGTTGCTGCAAGTGATGGCTTGTGATCAAGTGGAATTTGCCAGAATCCAGCTGATGCATCAAGGATGCTGTAAAACTTTGCACCAAGCATTCTGGTGATGACTTCTTCTAATGTATGAAAAGGGTAATGTTGCCTATGGATGGCTCTGTTGAGATCACGGGCATCAATACAAATTTGGACATCTTTCAGGGACCGAATCAGCTGGTCTTTGATCTGGCATGGTGACTTGTCTAGCCACCATAGGGTCAAGTTCAGGCTTGACTTGATCTTGGTACTGGTATGCATCGTGGAGAGTGGACCACTGGCTTGACATCAGGGTCAAGGTGCATCCGATGTTAAACACGTAAGGTACAAAGATCTCCATTGAACCGGTGCTTTACTCAGCGAGGAAGTCTGGCTTTGTGAGTGGTAATGGTGGTGCTTGAAACTGGGCATCCATGCTGTGTACATCATGCAAGGTGAGAAGGCCCTACGACTGTCTCTAATACCCAGGGGTGTTGTGACTGGCTGGTCAACAGCAAGGAATGATAGTATGTAGATGTCTCTGGCAAGGGAGCAGGTCTTCAACACAGATGCGTATTGTATCACCACCATAATTTTTCAAGTTGACAGCTTTTTGTCTGTTAATGTCCTCTCTACGAGTTAGATGTGTGTGCAATGGTTTTGGGATGACATTGCATTTGGCATCAATGTCGATTTTCGTATCACGGATGTTTAGGGTGCAGTGTATTTCGTTTTTGTAGGAAATGTCACTGTATCATGAGAGTCGGTAGCTTCATCATCAACTCCATGAACATGTCTACCAGAAAGTGATGGTCACTGTTGAGTAGGCAGTCGCTGTTGAGATGGTGGACGGCGAGACATGCAGCATCTATCATGGTGGTTCCACTTAGAGCACAAATGGCATTGCTTACCAAAGGCAGGACAGTGGTCATCACATGTTCCAGCACAGTGAGTGCGGAGTGGTAGGCCAACTGGTGGGGAGTTCCCTGAGTCTTGTTGCTGCCTTGCATTACTTAGCGTATTGTATTAGCTGCTGAGTTGGTTGCTGCATTGGTTCTGATGACTGTGGCGTCGATGATTCTGATTAGATTCGACCAGGAGCAGGGGCAACTGTTTTGACTTTGGGTTTTGAAGTTAGTTGGTTGTTACGTCGTTTAGAAAATTTGTGTATTTGGCAGAGACTGAGAGCTTTGGTAAGGGTTAGATCAGCCTTTCTCAGTAAGAGTTTGCCAACATTGTCCTTGGTTATTGCACAAACCAAGCGGTCACGAATCATGCTTTCTCCAAGTTCACCAAATTGACAGGTACTAGCTTTGTTAGAGAGATCTGCTATATATGCTTGAATGGACTCGTCTAGTTAATTTCGTGTTGAAAACATGTCTTTTAATAGCGATTGGTTTAATTGTGAAACATGTCACCAATAGTAATTGAAAGACTAAAAGACAAGATTGTAACTTACCAAATTTGAGCCAAAATGACGTATAAATGTTGTAGCTTATTGTTTTATAATTAATTAAGCTGTTAGTGTAGTGCTAGCCTTAACTGTTAGTTATGGAAATAATAACCTTACAGATATGTTATATGGTGACCTATGCCCCAGCTAAAGCTCCACCTCAAATTTGTAGTCACGAAACTATGACTGTAACAATATAACAGTACCTGGATATTTAACAAAACAAATAGTCATCTGTATTCTATGAAATTGCAACTAAACTTTAATATGTGTGTTGTGATTATGCTTTGCTGTTGCCATTTACTTCCATAATTATATGTATACATGATCATGCATATACATTCTTAGGTATTTTGGCATTACCAAGTGCATTAGACATGTGAGAGTGAACGATGTATTACAAATGTAAGTTAATGTAAACAAGCAAATGTAAAACCATGCATAAAGGTAGCTGTTAATGTAAAGGTTTTGGTAAGAACTCTGTTGGTAGTAAACATACATCTTTATTTTTTATGGCGTATTTAAGTTATGAAAATCGTTTGTTGTATATGTCAATAATGTCATCCGTATTATTAAATTCTCCTGTCAACAATTACGTGCCTTTTTGTTGTTCTTGGTGTGAAGAATGTGTGAAGAACGCATCGGAATGCGATTGTTTCTATATCATTCCATATGAGACACAATGTAGCAAGTCACAGTGGCAGTGCTTTGGGCCTGGAAATTGCCACCGAATTTTAGTCTTCTTTATTTCCTTAGCTAAGGCGGCCATACTTGCACGCATTGATGCACATTTACCCCCCACTGATCTCTGTTACAAGATCCTTTCTTTATGTCTGTCATAGAACATGCTCTCCTTGTCTTCAGGTCATCTGCCCATTCCCTCTTTGGTCTCCTTCATTTACTTGGCTTTCTCGTACAGATTATGAATTAAATCTGTCACTTGTTTTGTATGCAATGTTTCTTCATTGTAAGCCATAATGCTTCCTGCTATACTCAATCGAACGCCTTCTTGAAGTCGACAGAATTTTACAACACATAGCTGTGATGATCTCTTGTTTTCTTGTTAATAATTCTAAAATCGGTAGTCATTTTCTGCTGTGTTTCTTTGATTAATCTTAAGAAGAACCTTGCAGGCATGACTTGTTCTAAGGTCTGTGTATTTCTTACTGTTAGCTTTCATACAAGGTACTAGAATAGATTCTGCCCTTGCTTGGTGGCCATTCTCCACTTATAAGTATTTTGAGCCAAAGCAAACACACTATTCAAGCAGTCTGGTCATCGTCATTATTTAGAAGTTCGGCATATACATTGTTTGATCTGGGTGACTTGTACTCTTTCATCTCCTTAATAGCGGCTATCAACTTCTGATAGCAGTATTTCCTTCACTTCGTCTTCCAGTTTTGCATCCACATCTTTATCTAAAATACTTGTGTCTACATGCGTCTTGTAGTTGTATAATTTACTGCGCTAATTCCTCCTTCTATTCTGCACTTCTGTACTTTTCCTTAGTAACTTTCCATTTTGGTCTTCAATGCATTTTGTTCTACCATGTTTTGTTTCCGTTGCTTGCCTCACCAAGGTAAAAACGTCCCTGCTGTTCTTCCTCTTTATGCCATTTTCAACTTTCACTGCTCGCTTTTCAACTAATTCATTTTGTGCCTTAATTAAAGCTCTCTCTACTCCCTCATATAACCGGCTCCGATTCGTCTATTACTTTTAAGTTCTCTCCGTTTTTCATACTTCTCTACGACTCATATTGTTATCCATGGTTTTTCGATAATTTTACTTTCTCCTGATACTTTCTCTGCGACTTCAGTCTTGCCATTTGTAAGGTGATTACAAATGCTCTTCTTCAAGCAGTGGTAGAGGCATTAATTTGTTAGACAGTTTGTGCTGAAACTGTCTTCTAACATATGGGTCTTTTCATTTTTGCAGGTCACGATACACCCTTGTTTTTTTTTACTTCTTTCTTATGCAGAATTGACTTTCATGCTGATCATTAGTAGATCACGATCGCTTCGAAGGTCCTGTCCTGTACACGTTCTTGTTCTAGCTCCACTTAGCGCGTACTAGCTCTTACTTTGAATTTCGCTTGACGATATGGGGTGCTCCGGTCAAAAGTGAGCACCTGCAAAATTGAAAGCCGATTGGCTACTTTCCATTCATTGATGCTCAAGCCCCGTCTCTGATTGGTTAAAGGCAGTTATGAAATCATTGATACGCGGACAGCTCGAATGCTTACATTTCCTGAGAAAGATACAATTTGGTCCATCGATGAAGCAGATGTCAATGAGCAGAATTGGCATTGGAGATGCACTAGGGGCAGACTACCAGATGCCAAGGTCAACAAATAGAGGTGAAGCAACATCAAAATTCTCTCTACCATTGAATATTAGGCGGACATTGCGAATCCAGTTGGCATCGAAACAAAATGTTTTATACAAGCATCAAACCTTATTATTGGAAATATGAGGGGTGCTTGGGTATCTGTAGCACCCCCTTGATCCGCCACTGTAATTTGACTCGTCCCGACATATTTACATTCAGGGCTGACGAACTTAATCCTTACAAAACTGTTATTGTTAAGGCGGGCCATTTCACAACGGGTAAGTGCTTATGAAACGGGATAAGTCGTTTACTGATATTCACATTTGACAAAGTTTGTCTCGTTTCTACTGTGAGCAGGCGCTTAGTATGTAAGCACGAAAATATGAATTTTCTTCTTTGTAGGTGAGCTAATCTAAGGCATTGACCCTAATCTCTCATTGAAAGGTGACCACACCCTTTAATTCCTTACGTCCATTACAAAAATATGAGTGAGTTTATTATCACCCCATTTAGATGAATAGCGACTGAACTGAGGTCCTGAGATCTAAGACTACTGAGTGTGACCACATACATACCTACATTTCATGGATACATACATTTGTGTTACAAAATCAAGAGGAAAGGAAGTCAGTACCTTGTGTTATCTTCAGTCAGAAGGAGTCTTGAGGGGGCTTCTGATAAGAGAAAGCCATTTGGAATATCATCTTCACTCCATACCTTCG
Source organism: Chironex yamaguchii (assembly GCA_024741275.1). Lineage (NCBI taxonomy): Eukaryota > Metazoa > Cnidaria > Cubozoa > Chirodropida > Chirodropidae > Chironex > Chironex yamaguchii. The sequence goes on from JANTCA010044747.1 coordinate 17,112, forward strand.
CTTACAATATCATCTTTACTCCAAGAAAGAAATTTACTTGGGCTTCTGTAAAATGAGTCAAAAGTTTTTGTCTTTGTACATGCTTTTGTGATGCTGACCTGCGTTTTTCCTTGCGCAAAGCATTCATGACCCTTTTCTGTGATTTGATGACTGTTTGTAGCCTTTTCATCTGCTCTCTTGCATTGCAAACTGTTCTGACAATTTAGCTGATATGTCCACTTGCACTGAGACATCAACATGGTTTCTAAAGGGTATTTTACAGTCAACTTTTGGAGCCTCTATTAGTTCAGATACCAAACATCTGCGCTGTCGCTTTAAGTTTCATTCACGCCTCGTAGCTCTGAGTTTGGTTGTCCTGGAGAAATGTAAAAGGGTGATGATGTTTGAAGCTCAGATGTGATACAGAGACATTGAATAGTGACTTTAACTATACTCAGATTTCAAATTTTTATAACAGCCATTGTCTTTGGTGGCAATATACCTAATAAGTTAAGTAATTAGGACATGTGAACATAGGAATATGGAATTCTGATTATTGAAACCTATACCTAATCACCAAATCCTCCCACCCTCAGCCCCAACGATGTTCTTACAGTAGACTGTACGTTACAATATTTTAGAATGTTCAGTATTAGGGTTTCCATCAGAGTATGTGCTCCGAATAGTTTTCTGGTACCCCCATTCATGCCCTTCCCCTTAATTTCATCCCCCACTCCTGACCCCTACTAAGGTAATGTGACAGAGTGTAGACACTTATTGTCATGTTGGGCAATTCCTTGAAAGCCAATTAAGTTCCTAGTTCTGTCATTAGCAAAAGCTTACAACGTGAAAAAGAAGTTAGAATCTGTTGCTCATGTCTGTTTTGCATGCCCACCCCTACGTCATTTCCGGTTTTGCAATCAATGTGGCCGATCGTCAGATGGCACCCACCTGGTTAAGATGAGGATTCTCCCTGTGCGTGTGAGGAGACTTCATGACACTTTCCAGCACAAACAAAAAGGGGAAAACAATCCGTAACAATTCTTCAACATAGCATATTAACTACGATCAAAGAACCCAAAATACAATAAATATTTGTAAATAAACTCGCGATTTTTTTCGTTTACTGTTTGGAATACCAAAAACAACTTCTGTTTCATAATTTCTGTCGTTTCATCGATAACAGAGAGGAAGTTCTTTAATCACTTTTCTCTTATTAGTACCATCTCACAACCGGGATGGCGGTGTGGAGTGCAATGGGGGGAGATGCTTCCAAGTCCCTAATGACACCCCGTCGGAAGCCAAATATATAAAAAGGAGAAAATAAATCGGTACTTGGACTTTTGAAGGTAGAAAACTGTTGTTATCAGACTGTGTTGAAAAACCATTGCCTAGTCGCGTTATATTAGAATGTGAAAGGCACCAAATAAGATTAAATACGCAGTCATTGATATTGTATTTCCGTAGACATCCAAGGATCTTTTGTTCGCTACAATAGGCCGTTGTAACAATTGATTTGCTGACCGACGTGTTATATTTCGAATAACTGATATAACTGATGCCATTGCGATATAATTGAGTTTATTTATGGTCAGGTCAGGTGCTTACTGCACTTGCTACTGGTACCACGTAACCCAGTACTACCTGTCACGGGTCGGGTGGTCGGCGACTAAACCGGCTCCCCCACTCCCACTCCAGTGGGTGTGAGGAGGGTAGCTAGCAACCCCGCAGGACTAAAAACAAAACCTGTCAAAGGACGGATGAGCTCTCTTCATGAGCCAACGGCCAGCTAGATAGAGTTGGTGTCTCGATAAAAACACCCTTGGGAAGTCCTTGCAAGTGCCCAAGTATTCAG
>JANTCA010044758.1:0-18939 GCA_024741275.1 Chironex yamaguchii
CTCATTCGGAGTGATGATCCACGAGACAAAGGACATAACGTTTGTCGGTTGTCTCAACAGGGCCTACAATGTCAATAATTAAGAGGTCCATCTACAAGCCAACAGAACTTTCCAGAACAGTATAGAATGCTATAGAACACAGAAGAACATTCTAGAAGCTTTTAGAAGAAAATAGAATCAAATGGAACTTTCCAGAAGCTTCGTGTTAATATTGCATCAGTATTGTTGCTGAAGTACGGGGAAGGTTTCTAGAAGGTTCTAGACATACATAACAGTGAAGTTATTAAACCTTTGGGAAACAAATCAAACGTCCAGGCTGGGGGCACCTAAGACCATCCGCTGTTCGGCATAGTGCTTTGACCCCTGAGCTGCGGAATTGTAGCGTCTCCGAGGTGAATTTGAGATGTCATAGTTTGATGATTGCGTCACTAGAGATTCTTTAAGGGAATTCTTTCAGAGATTTTTTTCAATTGTAATGGACCAATTCCTTACGGCACTGATATACACCAGTTGTGAGCAACTACACCTTTGAGTGCTCGAGACCATCAACGCATATTGAAATTTAGAATTCCCAACCAACTAGTGAATTCCAGATCTTACAAATGGCGTGAAAACGGCAGGCACTCCATACGCCACATATCGATGGCGTAATAGCCTCAGATTCCAATTTGGGATTCTTTCAGGGAATACTCTCGGGAAAAATCATAACCTTATCTAGCAATTTTAAAAGAATTTGAGAAAGTTTGAAATATTGTTTTTGCGATGATTTTTTAGATATCACACAAAAAATTTCTTAGTTTCGCGATATGTGCAGAGGAAGTGTGAGATAGCTGATGACAGGCGATGGTTATACAAGGCACATGACAGAATGATGATACTAGCTGTGTCATCGCTGATTGATATCAGTGCATAGATACCATGATATTTGAATTTGCTGCCAATCACTATTATTAAGTAGAAGAGTGTGCATTTTTTGTGTTTATAACTTTTAACGGGACTTGACACCTCCTCACTATTGACCAGGACCGATGTTTTGACTTGGACGATGTTGGATAAAAGCATGACCTGTTTCAAATATCGAACTTGGAATTTATTCTAAAAGTACACTACTCCGTAGAAAATAAAACGTATGAAATGGTTTGACTTGATTGGAGTGTGTATTGGAGTCTGTCTACATTAAAACAAGAAAACCAGTACTTTGTAGGCAGAAAGAGTTCGTTTTTTCACTCGGACTCTTTCAATAATTTTTTGTTTCTTCATTTTCTCTTTCTTTGTTTCCTTTCTTGTTTAGGATTGGCTAGTTTTGCTACATTTTTCGTATAAAAAAGGTTGCCATATACGCATACTATCCTTTTTTGACGTTGCATACCCTGCAAAGTGTCAGACAAAAAAAGCTTTTAAGTATGATTTTAGCGCACTGTCACAAATTTTCAAGGTGATATTTCATGAAATACAATTTGCTATTTTTGTGTTTAATTGTTCTCAAAATAAACTTGTATTTGTTTGCATCGTTTTCTTGCCCAGCACCACCCCAATCCACCCCCGGTCGATAAGCAAGCTGCCCCAGTTGCCTCAGAATTTGAATTTCGTGTGGGAAAGGATTGATTTGCAAAACGTGTTCTACATTTGAAATAAAACATCGGATGCCAATTTTTAGCTTAATACGGGCTAGTGAGTTTATTTTGGTCAGCTTTTGACGTGTAAACTGGCATTTATAACCTTAAATTCCTTTGATAAGTGACAATGACACCTGTCAGGCACTTTCCTTTTACGATAAATGGATTTCAACAGATTTTTAAAATTCATTTTCATTTCTAAGGTGCAACGTGCTTTGTAATGGCGGTGTCATCTTGTTCCTAATGGAGATCATGCTATCTGCTAGCACGGGGGTAGCAATACCAAATCAGAAAAAAGAGTTTTGAGCAATATTCCTAGCTGATGATAAAATTTGATAAAATTCCTGTAATTATCTGAACAGGTTTTATTCTCAAAACTATTAAAATTGCTAAGATCCTGACACTACAAATAATGTATTACACAAGATATCGTTTATCTAAAATCAATGCTTTCTGCAAAAGATCTATTTGTGAATTGAATACGGGGCCGGATCCGTTCACCGGAGACGTTCACCCCCTATTTTTCACAAAGGAAAGCTTTTTTTACGATGATTTATGATTGTAAGCATTTGGTAATGCAATACATAGATGAAAAGCAGAGAAAAATTGTACGATTTCAAATTGTCGGATGCCAGGAAAATGCATCTGAGACCTACTGATTTTGATAATTTTTTCTGAGGGAAACTACAGACACTTTATTGGGAATACACATCTTCGCCTTGATAATAATTCACATCTCCCCCCTGTAATAGTTGTAGGTCTGGTGTAGTCATTAATATGCTCAAAGATGTAATTTTTCAAGAATTCATTGATTTAAATCATTAACTTTACTAGTGTATGTTCTTATCCTAATTACTGTTAGAACGTATTTGTATATTTATGAGTTCTTGCGTTTGATAAAATGTTAGAAAGATACTTTGATAAGTTTACGTCATATCTCCTTTGCTGATCATTTTCAGCCTGGTTGTTAGATCAATTGGTGAACTGTAATTATCTTATGCTATACGTCGTTGAACTATATGACTTACTTTGCTGTAGTTAACATGTACAATAACTTGCAGATGAAATTCTCTTTTTAATCATCTTTTTATGGCTATGACCGCAGCAGTGGCTTAGTGGTAGAGTACTCCCTTTGAATCCGGGAAGTTGTGGGCTCAAATCCACGACAGGGTCAGACCAAAGACTTTAAAAATGGCACATAGTACTTCCCTGCTTTGCACTCGGGATAAATCATTGAATTTAAACACACGGTTTTTAGCACAATGTGGCAAATTTTTGAGACGAAATTCTCTTTCTAACGCTGTCATAAGTATTCGACGAAAATGCTAGAAAAGTACTTTAATAAATTTAAGTCATGTTTAAATTTCTCTGAGAATTATCAGCTTGGTTCTCATGTTCATGAATCGACTACGCGTCCCTTAGTATATTAATAGCAAGTATTCTGGTAACTATGTTTGGAATGATTTTCAAAATAATTCACAGCAATGTAGAGCAATGAGTCTAATTGGTGACTAATAAAAGGTAAAATTTGTAAATTACAGGGCTTACTTTGGAGGCAAAAATTATCCATTCGCAACTTTTCAACTTAAAAGCATTGTTCATCTAAGTTAAATGTCCACCTTAAGTTTCGTAGTGCCATTTCGTATATGATGCCCCCCCCCCTGGTCAAAAACTCGTGATTATCACCCGATTCTATTTTGCTATTTATTCTTCTTGCTTCACCGAGCAGGCATCTGTCTTGGTCGGCAGTTGGTGTTTGGTGCAAGGACGCATATCTCTCTCAAAATGCAGGCAATTTTCCTACTTTTAGCGTTAGTGCCTTTAGCACTTGCAGTCCCAAATGCCGGAAAGTTTGTCGTTGAAGCAGACAAGAAGTATGACGGAGATGAAAGCAGAATTGAACATCTTGTTCGCAGTATCATGGAGAATCAGTTGGCTGAACGTGAGTACATCAAGAAATATACTACTGACTACTACACTGCGGACATTGTTGGTTTCTCTTGGAACAACTGTGGTAAGTAAGCAACAGTTTTGATCGAGTTGGCTCTATTTTTACATTTGAAAATTTAGCGATCGTCTCTTGTGCATCACTTACCTGCACAAACTTCATTTGAGGGAATCTAACTGTTGTCCCGGTCACTCAAATAGGTTAGGATAGATTGTTAATTTATTTAACTTAAACTTTCAAGATAATTTTTAATATGTTAAAGTGAGCAAGAATAAATATAGTATTTTATAACCTCTGTTGACAATTAGGACGGACCTTGAAATACAATATTCTAAACAGTGCCATATTAAGTTTTATGTACAGTGTACATGAATAATATTACAGTTTCCTCAAGTGGGCGGGTGGTCGTAACTTACATTGCATGTGCTCCGATCAGGAGGCTCTGAATTCGAATTCTCCCTCCAGTAACTTTAGCAAATGCTTGAGAACCGGATGGCAGGCTTAGCCATGTCAGAGAAATTGCGTGTAATGAAAGTGTTCGGGCGCTGAGCTTTTTAGCACTTAGCGCAGGCTGTGCTTGCACAATACCACAGAAATCATGGATGTTCGGTTTTGTTCTAGCAATTCGCAGTTGTTTTCATTGGTTTGGTCATTCAAAGCCGCAAATGTTCTGCACGCGATAAGGTGCAGTTTAAACCGCATGCGAGCACTGCAAAGAATGTGTGTGTGTGTGTGTGTTGGCAACTTAACATTATAGTTGCTACCCACATAAAAAGATAGGTATCCACGATATTGAGTGACCAGACATTTTTAGTTTTAGTTGACCGGATGCTTTTGGAACAGCACAGCGCAAGGTATTTTTTGGTATTGGCATTGAGTGTGACTACCTCGTGATACACATTAAAGTGGCTCACAGCTAAAATGATTGACAAGGAAACGACAGTTTTTCTAATTGAATTTATCGTTGCTAAATTAAATCTAATCATACATTCCTTGTAAAGGACACAAAGCTCAGCCAAAGCCTGCGTCTTTGATCACATATTTTGAAACTCTTGACTTAGCGCTTGGATTTTCACCTTCCCCTAACGGTGTTCTGGATTTTTTAGAATCTGTGTATAACGCAATAAAACTCGCAAAAATCTCAATGTAATATGCGTGTTATTACATCTGCCACCAGGTTATGTTTTGTTGTGGTCTGTTTGTCTATCTGTTTGTCCGTCGGTCCGTCTATCTGTCTATCTGTTTGCGCGTCGGCCCGTCTGTCTGTTTGCGCGTGGGCCTGTCTTTCTGTTTCTCCATCGGTCCGTCTGTCTGTTTGTCCGTCGGCCCGTCTGTCTGTCCGTTTGTTTGTCCGGCGGTCTGTTTGCCCGTCCATCTGGCTGCCTTCCTTCCTTCCTTCCTTCCTGTCCATATTTCTGCCTGTCTGTCCAGCAAAATAACTTAAAAATGCATTGACGGATTTTCGTGAAAAATTTTGAGGAGTGTCCAACCAGGTATAAGGAATAAAAGATAAATTTTGGGGAATAATCCAATTACAATCCTGGATTATGGATCACTTTCGGTAATGAAACCTTCCTCGTGCTAGTAAGAGGTAACCCTGTTATAATCCTATACTTGGTAATGATATCTTCATGAAAGTGACTAGCAAGGAAATTATCGTGGGGAAAACCCCTGTTGTTTCGGAAAAGGTGGAAAATTAACATGCTCAACATACTGTAACTTCAGAGGGTTGATTGTGAGGTGGAGCATATTTATATTTATTATGACTCTAACTTAGTCATCACATCCCCAACTGTTAGGAATTGATTAATTTTGTGATGTCAAGCGCCTACCAGAAGCTCTACACCGATAGCTTTGCCTGCCCTGCAAGTAAACATTATTAACCAGCCCCAACCCTCAAATACACCCCCCCCCACTAAAAAGTATTCCCCTAGACTAAAATTTTAAGAGTTAGCCTGGGGGAGGGGGGTGGTTGGTTAATTTGAGGATTTGGTGTTATGCAATGATCACTCGGGCTCAAGCTCAGACTTCAGTATGGAACTTACATTAGACACGGACTTTGCTGTTGGCAAGGAAGGTGGCTTTCCTTCCTCCTGACTTCTAAGACTTGGTCTTATCTTGCTGTAATGTACCACTTTACGAGTTTTCAAGTCAAGGAACAACCGATGACAACTCTTAAATGAGTGTCCAAGTGTGCCAAATGATGTAGGATGGTTGCAGTATCTCATTTTGAATTCATTTTCGATGAGTTTGATGTGGACTGTATCAAGACATGGACTTTATATGTTTATATATATACACATATACTTATATATGCATGCACATATACATATATACACATATGCACATATGTATATATACACATGTATATAAATTTTTTCACAGCACTTTTCATTAACTCACGGTAAATTCCTTTGTAAAAGGAATAAACGGAGTTATCCATATTGGTTGAGTGTGAACTTGTGAGGCTACAATTTTACCACAATGATTTTGGCTGAGTGTAAATTTGATTGTTTTGCAAGTGCAGCCGATCATCCCATCATGAGGAGAACCAGTTGGCATTAATGGAATGGGTCATGTTATTTTATCATTGGAAGAACCCATCAGGATCAATAGCAGTGGCGGCTGGTGGGGTTTTTTGTTTGGGGAGGGCAAATTTCAGATTTTGACCCAATATAGTTACAGGGGCCATGCCCCTATTTCGTATTAGAGATGTTACATGGGAACAAAAATGTAACTGTTAGGTCTGGGTTGCACAGGAACCTAGGCATTTAGTAAATCTTCGATTAAAAATGTTTAGTTTATAAGAACGAGTTACAAAAGCAAGATTACTGCAAATGTCGTATCATAAGAGCAATACTTGACCATGAGTTTGCCACAGGTGCGCTTTCATTATAATTGTAATCATAATACATCTCAATTCTCAACAAAATTCAAGTCAAAACATTAAAGGAATGTATGTTTATTTAATGGAGAAATATATATTTATATCTCTCTATATCTATATCTTTCTATATATATGTATGTATGTTTGTATATGTATACAGTGATTTACTCACAAAACAGGGTTGTAGATATTAAAAGAACATAGTATGTATATAATTACATTTAGTTACACACATTTCTAGTTTAATACGGTTGATAGTTCTCTTAAAATTAGTAATGTATCACCTGTGTAGGTGGGATTTATTAAATGACATGGGAAATTTGTTCAATTTTTAAGCTGTTGGGCATGCTTAAATAGGAATATTTTTTGGACATCGTGCTAGAAACACACTTGAAAGCCTTTTTTGACACTTCAGAGTATGAATCAGGTGTATAATAAAAGGTAAAAATTGTCTTGACACTAGTTAAGGCAAGTGTTTAAATTCTAGTTTGTTATGTTTTGTTCTTGCATACTGTTGTGTTTTTTTTATTTTACTACAAGAATTTAGAATTTCTATACTGAACCTTGTTAGAATGATTTATAAATATGAATGCTAGGATTTTGAGTCTATTTGAGTCTATCTGGGTTGACCCCGGGTGGGCATAATCATTTCTTTACTCCTGTTCTTAATGCAAGGCCACCCTGCTGACTTCTATATAATTTAGTGCAAATGGTAATAAATGGATGCCATTTAGGCACAAAACACATGCTACTTTTCAATAATATACACAATAAGACACACTCGCTAACAGTGGCAGAATATTGTTTTATGTGACCAAGGATCAATGCCTGCCTGAGTAGTCATAAAAATAGCTTCTGTATTTGAGTCTCTGTAAACTTAGCTCTCACTTCCTTGCATCTATTGTTATATTGGTCCACTCCTTTAGTAACGGCTACGTAGGCAAAGTATCATTAAACAGAAATCGGTGACTCTTCTATATGACTGTGAAGCATGGACTCTTTACTGCAGACATATAATTATAATAGAAAAATGCCACATAATTTGCATCCAGTAAATCCTGTATCTCACATGGAGGGTCCAAGGTCCATATGTTGAAATCCTTCAGTGAGAGGAACATGTGACTTGGAGAACACTTTGCTTCACTGTACTGATTGAGTCATGTGGTCAAGATGCCCGAGAACTGACCTATTAATTAAGTGCTGTTCAGTGAACTTGTGGTTGGAAAGCATACAGTTGGGGTTCAAAAGAAGTGTTATGAAGACCATGTGAAGGGTGCACTTGGAATCAAACCTGAAAAGCTAGATAGGGTCTTAGTTGATATCCAATAAGAGGACTTTACTCTTAAAAGGTGGAAGGAATTTGAAGCAGAAGTGAACCCGGAACACATTTGCTGACAGAAGAGGACACAGCAAGCTATATCAAAATGGCAACCTGCATTCCAAACCTACCCATGGCCTTACTACATAAGATATGACAGTGAGCGCAGAGAGGACTGATATCCCATCACAGAACCCACAAAGTCAAAGGTGCTGCAGTCATGGCATTCAATAAGATGTCTTAAGCCAGTAAACTTGTATATACATCAATATTTAATGTGTTCTTATTTTTAACTTTTATTGCAGGAGCCAAAACAGATCCAATACAAGTGAAGACCTTGAAACTCAGCCCTGATCCCATTAGTATACCAGGTGAAGAGCAGGTTAGCTTTGATATCTCAATATCAGAGGATGTGAGACAACCTACCAAAGTGGATGTTGTGGTTGAAAAGAAGGTATTTGGTGTCTTCATTAAAGTGCCTTGTATTGACAATATTGGTTCATGGTAAGCAGTTATATTTACGCATATTTGCCTCTGACAAGTAGCTTATGTTTTTGCTGGCATTGTTTTGTCTGTCTGTCTTTTTGTTTGTTTGTTAGCAACATTACTCAAACATCTGTGGATTTTAATGACATTTTCAGGATGGGTCAGTTTGGAGCTAATTTAGAACTGATTGATTTTTGGTGGTGTTAAGGATCACTAGATTACTTTTTCAGTAATGAAGCCTTCAATTGCTGCTGAAGAACTGAAAGTGATTGATGATGAGATTGCCAACAAGCTCTGCAAAGTGTTTTGTTAACGGGAAACAAGACGTGTCCCTCGGGATTTCAAAGATTCGATCATCGTCCCAGTCTTCAAAAAGGGGTCCAAGTCAGACTTTGCTAACTAACCAGGCATCAGTTTACTATCCATCGCTGGCAAAGTGTTGACGAAAATTATAAAATCAAGACTGAGTAGCCAATACGAAACGTCTCTCCAAGAGCAACTAGCAGGCTTTCGATCAGGGCAAGGCTGAGCTGACCAGATCTTCATTCTGCATCAGTGCTTTGAATGGAGACTACGCCATGGACAACCTACTATGTCCATATTCATCGATTTTGCGTGTGCGTTTGACAGCATGCACAGAGAGTTGATGTGAAAGTGCTACACAAGTGTGGAATCCCTGAAGTCTTTATTGACATCCTCAAAGACATGTACAGAGGAGCAAAATCCATCGTGCGAGTCGGTGAGCATCTCTCTGATCCCTTCAGCATAGGCACCGGAGTCCGGCAAGGGTGCATCATGTCTCCGATGCTCTTCAATCTGGTGTTGGACTGGGTCATGTCAAAATCGATCCAAGAAGCTGATGAAGTTCTTGCTTCCGACACCCTGTACATTGCTGACCTGGAATATGCTGATGATATTGCAATACTCACTGCTGACGAACAAACAGTCCAAAACCTGCTAAATCAAATCTCACTAAATGCTTCGAGACTGGGCCTAAGAATAAAGCTGGCCAAATCTAAAACACTGAGTTTCTATGTCCAGCCACCAGATTTAAAAGTGGAGGGGGAGATTGTGGAGAAATGTCAACTGTTTTACGTATTTGGGATCTACTTTGATGAACAGCAAAGTCGCGCCAACAGAGCACATCACCTGTCGGATAGCGAAAGCTTCAAGGGTGTTTGGCAGTATGTCTCGACGGCTCCGGCGATGACTGGCTATATCTATTTCGACAAAGATGAAGGTCTTTAATGCTGCCATAATTCTGACTCTGGTCTACGGATCACAATCATGGTGCCCCTTGAATAGTGACATTAGCCGGCTAGAAGTATTCCATATGTACTGCCTAAGAACAATATGTGGATACAGCCTCAGGGACCGAATCTCTGACATCCACCTGAGGCAACGATGTTGAGACCAACCCAAAGTAGAAGTAATCATTTGGCGCAACGGAATGCGCTGGTTGGGACACATTGCCAGAATGAATGAAGACAAACTCTGCAAAAGAATATGGAAAGAACTAGTACCCAGTACCTGGAAGTGTACTAGGAATGCACCAAAGAAGACGTGGGATAAGCTGATCCTGTCTGATCTAAGTCCGCATTTGAAGTAGGCCTACGGTGCTCATTGGGGTCGGGATCTTACAACCATTATCTGCGACATTGCTGGGGATCGTGCACAGTGGCTGCATACATTCGTTTTGGGGCATCCGACTGCTGTCCAACCGGACTAGCATAAGGATTAAGTTCAACTAAGTTCAATAGTGCCATTGAGGAGGTCTTTGCAGAGATAACCCAATTGTCATGTTTGGCAATGATATCTTCATAAAAATCAACCAGCAAAAATCATTGTGCGGAAAACCCATGTTCTTTAAATAATCATACTGGTTCAGTTTAGGCTCTTGGAGTGCTTCAGGTTAATACTGTTGTATTCTCAAAAGATCTGATGGTCATGCATAATGCTATAACTATCAATCAAGACATCACAATTCACCTCCAAGAAAGAATGTCTTAATAGGTCTATGGTGTGAGCTTTCAGCCTGAAAAGCAGAAAGTTTGATTTAAAGGATTATGGCTTGTTTTCAGAATTTCTTACCCTTTACTTTGATTTGTGTCTTGCTCTAAACATTCACTATTTGTGGTTCATAATCAGGGTTATACCTAGAGTCAATTCAGTGCCAGGTAAAATATTAAAGTGGGAAAGTGTAGAGGGCAAAGTGAATGAAGTAGTCATTCCTCATGGCAGGGGTACAGAAATCCACTTAAGGGCCTTGTTGGGATCGCGGGTATCTACACATTAGGGGCCATGTTTTAGGTACAGGAGCCATTTGTTATGAACCCAGTAATGGATAAAGGGCCATTATCTGCATCTAAACATAAAAAATGGCTGAAATTTGTTGCTCTCAGAAATTTTTATTACAAAACTACTTTAATTTCTTCATTTGCCAAGGCAGCTGTTAACTGTGTGTTGGATTTGCTAGCTGATTGTAGACCTGTCCAAATACATTTCGGAGGGGAGTGTACTATCAAAATGAACAATAGCTGTCTGATTTCTTAATTATTTATGTTTTGCAATATTTGCTGTATACTGCACTTAGGTTGAAATATAATTAAACTGATGCATTTTCAGTCAAATTTTGAATTTTTGTAGAAAATCTATGCCAGGAGGTAAATCCAATTTGAAAATTGTTGTATGGGGTGGTACTGCCCAGTGTAGCCTGCCATGGCTGGAACCTGAACATAGTACAGCCAATGTCTTCCAACAGTATCAAACTAGAATCACATTAGGTTGCACTATTTGCTTAATTTTCTTAAACAGTCTTTTTGCAGTACAAAATGGGAAAATTGCCATGAAAATGTGTGACATTGAGCTGATATATTTTTAGCACAATGGTTATGGCTAACCCTAATGTTAGCATCATCATTATCTTCTTGTCCAGCTTTTGGGCATGTAGTCTATCATGCCAGCCATCCCTGTTTTCCGTCAAATCAGGTAGGTTTTCTGTCAGACAGTCAGTTCTATGGAAGAGTTGGTCAATGCAGGTGTTTTGCTGGCCAGTTGGTATGATTTTTGCCAAAGTGAGCAACCCATAGCAAAAGATCACTAATTCCTGTCAAGGTCTTTAACAATGTGCATGATGTTGAAAGATATCAGTATATTGCAAGGTTTTATTGAAAATTCTTTGTTAAAGAAACACATAAGACACATTACTTAATTACTTACTCACTTACTTACTTACATTCTTAACTGACCATGCGGAAAGAAATCAAATAATCACTCAGGAACAGGTTGCTGGCAAGAGAGGATTATGGGGCACAACAGAGCAACTATTGATAAATAAAAATAGACTGAAGGAAGTTAAATCAATGTGATGCAATCTTTACACAGTATGGCTTGGCTACAAGAAAGCATACGACTTGATACCACGTTAATGGCTACTTTATGCCTTGAAACTTGCAAAAGTTCCAGACCACACAAAAAATTACAAAAAGTTACAGCCATCAAGAAACTGAGTTGTGGTATACCATGCTCCACCTCTATGGAAAAAATGAAACCATCACTACAGATCTGATAAAGATTGTGAAAGGAATATATCAAGGGGACAGTCTTTCATTTATTTTGTTTGTATTGTCATTAAATCTGCTCTCACATACGCTGCAAAGAACCAAAGGGTATGCCTATGGTAGGAATCGTCAGCACTACCACATCCACAACTTCTTTGTGGACAATTTGAAATTATACTGTGAAGACCTTAACACACTAAAAAAACATCAACTGAATGTTGTTACGACCTTCTCAAATGATAATACAATGAACTTTGGAACAGATAAATGCTCATACCTAAGTATTAAGAAGGGAAAGATTGTTGAGAGCAAGCTAACAACACATGAAGCTAAACTCTGGACGTAACCAAATCCTCAATTATGTTAATGAGTTTGAGAAAAACTCGGTTATTAGTGTTAGTGAAGATCTACTAACGAATGCTAACATAAGAGATTGACACGAGAGAAAACCGTAGTTGCTAACCAAGAGGTTCTCTCCAACGAAAAGTTGTGAGCATGCCCGAGAGATATACACAAAAAGTGATGCATGGATTCTTCCACAGAAAACTGAAAAGCGACACAAATATTGACTTACAAGCAAGCCTTGATCGTACAAAGGACAGAAATACCACATCCCATTTTGTTGGATACCTGGATGCGATCATGGATCAAGAGATACCTGCAAGGTATCTACAACATAAACGCCAAGTTGACCAAGGTCTGAAGCCAACTATTGATAAAAACTGCAGATAATGCCATGCTTATGTAGAAGATGTAGTCCTCAATATCAATGGCTGTCCAAGTATGTCAGCAAGGTATTACCTTCCATTAAGACATGATGCTCTGGCAAAATACTTACTGAAATCCATCATCAACAAAAACCATCCAAACCATAGCTACATTGCTACGAGAGAGCCTGAATACGTCAAAAAAATTGACCACATAGAACCTAACAGTAAAAAGCATCACCAAGGTCCCTCATAACAAGGCAGACATTATTATCTGGGATAAGGCAAAGAAGATCTGCACTATAGTTGAGTTTAACTGTCCATCCCATATTAACATTACTATCAAAGTCCAGGAGAAAATGAACATTTATGCACCATTATCAAGAAACATGCAAATCCTATGCAAAGATGACCACTTCAAAATGCTGCCTTGGAATAATTGGAGGGCTTGGATATGTACCCATGTGTCTAATGAAACACATGGAAGAGCTTGGTTTTGAAAAGCATGAAACCAGGAAACATATAATGAAGATGCAAGGAATAGTATCTAGCAGGACCGTAAAGATATGCAAAACATTCTTGAATTTTTAGACCCACTTCATTGACTGTTGTTATATTGTTTTGATATTGTATAATCAATCTTGTCTCAGTGTCTGAGACCAGTTGACTTGGTCCTGTTGTAAAGAAATGCTAAATTGAAATAAAATATATTTATGAAGCTTGCTTGCTTACTTATCCTCTTCACTCTGGTCGGAGCATAAGGTCAACGCAAGGTCTCTCCATTCAGTGTGTCACTTAGCCTTTGTTTCTGCCTCATCCCATGTTATCTTTAATTCTTTAAGTTCATATTCGATGGTCTTTCTCTGAGTCATTTTTGGCTGTCCTCTAGGTCTTTTCCCTCATGGTGTCCATCTTAATGCTGTCTTGGTGAGGTTTGTGTCTCTTTGATGACTTGTACAGTTTTTGATACCTGGTACATAGTATCAATCTTGATGATTGTTTTTGGATCCACGAGGTTATGGTTCCTGCCTAAGGCCTCCTGTCCTGGGCTTTCTCCTTATGCATTCATTCTGTTACTTGCCTTGAAGTAACCTGTTTGAAGGTCTCCATCTGTTTGTTGATTGCTTGTGTTGATTTCTGTAATAGTTTTTTATATGAGATGGGGTTATTGGGCCCATGCTCAACCCCTACCAGGAAGACCAGGGGGGTTTGTCTAGGTTTCCATCCTATAGATTAGTTTCTTTCCAAGGCTAACCAGTCAGGATCTACCTGGTTTGTGTAGAGTTTCTGTCCCAGATGGGATGCCAACCAAGGCTGAAGAGCCTCATCTAGCCTGCTATTTACCCATAGTTGGGAAATAAGACATATGCTACTTGTTAAAATACTCTTTAAATAAGTAGGTCTTCAAATTGGTTTTAAACGTTTCTACATTATCAAGATGTTTTAACCGAACAGCGTTTTTAATCTTTAATAGTTTTTGTGATTTGCATGAAGATAATCCATATAACAGAGAATTGTTGCAGTCAAGTATAGATATGACAAAATCATGAATAGCTTTCTCTTCAGCCTCCTTGGTAAGGAATCTTCATAGTTAATGTTGTGCAGATGTTACCTAGCTATTTCCTTGCTCTCTCACTTGGCTCAGTGAAACTGCCTCCAACATTGATAGATATGTTCAAAAGTTTCTTGCATTGAGGAGAGTTCTAATCTCAAAGTGAAGACTGTGTTGGTATTTTTGACACAGCTGCTGATTTAGCGCTTCCAAAGGTGTAGGTTGATTGCTTTTTCCCTATAGTTACCCTTCCTTACATTCAATTCTTAAAGTTTGCAACCTGACTTATTCTTAAACTTGTGTATTCTTCTATATTTTTCTATGTGAAACCTTTATAGTATATTCTCCTATATTTTTGTATCAGGAATGGTATTTCTTTCTGACACAGGTTTCCATGATGCATAATGGAGGTGTTTATTAGAAGTAGATTATAACAAATTTCCATAAACTTTTTAAGTCATGAGCAGTATCCATTGTTCACAATAAGTAATATGATGCACACTTTAATATTGACATATTTGATTTGTTTATCTGACTA
This sequence comes from Chironex yamaguchii, assembly GCA_024741275.1. Lineage (NCBI taxonomy): Eukaryota > Metazoa > Cnidaria > Cubozoa > Chirodropida > Chirodropidae > Chironex > Chironex yamaguchii. The sequence goes on from JANTCA010044758.1 coordinate 14,613, forward strand.
TTATTTCCGTTTGTTTTCCATGTACTTGCTTTATTTGCAACTCCTGCTACATTTCGTAAGTGATCAGAGTGTGGGGAAATTTAATTTCATCAGTGACCTCTCAGAATCAATCCTGCCTCAAGAAGCCCCCATAGTTAAACAGACATTGCAGGGAGCAATTCAAAGTAATATTTATTCATGTTTGTCTTGTTTATTTTAGTGATTTTTTTCTAGTGATGTTTATTTCAGTATTTTTATTTTTGTTTTTTTGTATTGCAGCACTTATGATAATCCTTGCAGTTTGTTGTCAAATGTGACACAATGCCCACAACCATTAGTGGAACACCACATCCCATGCAAATGCCCATTTCCTAAAGGAGAGTACAAGCTACCTGCCAGTACTATTCAGATACCAAAGTTGAATTTACCAAGTATTGTGGAAAACGTAAGTAGTCATTGGAAGTTGTGTGAGCTTGTAGATTGCGTTGACGTTATTTTGATGCCTTTTTGTAACTTTTGATGTGGTAGGAAATTGCTACCTATTTTTTGTAACTGTTTTTGCAGCACAAACACAAACTGACCTTCAGTGTGTGAGCATGTGTCATTAGCTCAGTTTCTATTGTAGATGATGCAAGATTAAATTTAAGAGCATACAAAGAAGAGAAAACACGTAATCATTGATAACTGTTACAGCTCTGCTTTTTTGGGGAAGAGGTGTCTCCTGCATCTTCAGATTCTACTTGGAACAATGTGTCACCAACAAAGTAGCCAGCACAAGGATCAACAACATTGTGCGGGAAGTGAAGCAATGATTCTTGATATGGGTGGGGTCTGTACTTGGGATGAGCAGGACCCATCACCCATGTTTTCACTCAGATAGCAGGAGGAAGAAAAACAGACCACTGAAACCAAGAGACAGACTGTGGAGAAGACGGTTGGGATAAGGAAAACTTGGAGTGAAACCAGTTGTCTAGTTGTGAAGATTTGTTGGTGCATTCTACTTAAATGGTTGAGGATTACATCTATGTAAATAGGTCGCCACTGGAGTGAAAGGTAATTGAAGATATGGAACAATGTGATAAGGGAGAAACAGGGGAGTGAGCAAGCTGCAAGTAAGGTGTCAACTGCAATGGTTTGGGCATGTGGAAGGAAGAGAGGAAGACTTATGTTGCAAGTTAACAGGATCCAGGCCATGTGTGGGTTAAAAGCATCAAGTGTAATTTGCATGTATGAAAAAAGTCACTACAATCAGTGTACTTGCCTGTAAAAAAGATCCTGCACTTACATAAGGGCCCTTGTGTAGAGATCTTCATGTGGTGAAATATGGCAAACTGGATAGACAGAAGTGATTTAATTCTATTGACTGAGCTTAGTGTGGATCAAAAAAGGTTAAGATATATCTGACATATGTGTCAACTACATGACAAATTGATGGGCATGGTTTCTCAAAGCTGTGTCAACAGCAAGAAAAAAATTAAGATTTTTGTCTTGCAGCAGCTCATCCTTTTTCCCCCTGAAGTGCAAAAGTTTGGAAGTAACATTCAATTGGGGAGCCAAATTTCCTGGATTGGGGTTGGGGTGAGCACTTACCCATTTGGAGATGGGGTAATTGTGAGCAGTGTAAAAGCATAAGGCCCTATAAAGTCATCATTTAAAGTCGACACCTTTGAAATTGTTTTTTTAGTTACATCGAGTGGTATAGGAAAAGTGGCATCTAGCAAAGCTTGATAATTTGCACATAATCTTTCAAAAAATGAAGAAGCAAATGTCATTTTAAGTCAGTCCTCCGGTTACTAACTAGTCTTGCATCGTAATATTGTCATCATCTGATTATATCGCTAAGAATCAAACACATTCACCCCAATCCTGATCAAAGGGAAATAGGAAACTATGAAAGCAAAGCATAAATAATTTACATTTCAAAAACTAGTTTTCTTTATTTTCAGGTAATAGATGAGTACAGTACCCACCAGTTATTTCCGATGCTATTTGAAATCCATACTGGTGGCTTCACCAAATGGAGGTAGCAGACTCCTTTTAGCCAAGCCATTACTTCATTTTCCAGTAGGACAATGGAATTAGACCGATCTTCAACAAGATTTACATCAGGGTAAGGTCGGATCTGGGTTGGGTAGGCTTTCCTTGACCAGGCTTGGTTGGGCCCTGACCAAACACTGTTTCAAAGAGCATCTTCCTTTGCAACTTTTCTTGTTAAAATGTGAGTTTTGGTAAATGCTGTGGTGGTGCCCTGTTATGCCATCCATTCACTCCTGTTTATGTATTTTGTATTATTTTATACTTAGAAGTTATGGAATCGACTGTTATGGATATTATGAAGAGATGCCAAGTGCATTGGTATTGTGCATTTGTTGACGTTTCATGCTAATATGCATTATCTTTGTTGAATCATATGAATTATATTCCTTTTTTACAGGGGGAGTACAAAGTTTCTGGTACACTTTATAATGGAGCAACTCGTTTAGCATGTTACCAAGTGGATGCCTCGCTGAAGAAGGTGTAGGGAAGATAACATGATCTCTTTAATACTTGACATAGTTTCCAAATTGACTCGGATGAAAGATTTTCTTGAACCAGTGATTTTTGTGTGATATGAACTCTCACCGAAGACATTTTTCATTCTTGTGGGCTTACATTTTTACTAAATATGGACTACAGGTAGCATCAATGCTGAAAAACTGGGCTGATGTATACTTTACTATGGAGCAACTCATTAAGCATGTTACCAAGTGGATGTCTCGCTGAAGAAGGTGTAGGGAAGATAACATGAACTCTTTAATACTTGACATAGTTTCCAAATTGTCTCGGATGAAAGATTTTCTTGAACCAGTGATTTTTGTGCAATATCAACTCTCACCGAAGACATTTTTCATACTTGTGGGCTTACATTTTTACTAAATATGGATTACAGGTAGCACCAATGCTGAAAAACTGAAATTTTAATGTCATTCAACAATGTCACTTGCTTGGTCTATTAACTAAATGACTTGTAAATGAATCAGTAGTATCAATTTGTTTTTTCGTGCAATTATCTTGTAAATTTCAATTTCTTGTTTGGTACGCACTGTCCACATCCACATTTTTTCTTTTATTAAGATTTGTTCCTCTTCTTGGTTGTAGAACCTGGATACCATAAAATGTTCTTTGAACAATTGAACTGTTTTTCCTGGGTTTTTAGCTATTATAATCCATATTATCCTGTGACCACAGAAATGAGCAAATAAGTAGCAAATTGGAATTTTAGTTAAAACGTAGAGAGACACTAGCAAAGTGCTTTAGTGCATTCTGTTGCATGACTATGGCCTTGATGGAAACCATCACCATGGACTAGATAGAAATTTACTTGACTGATTGCTCTCTTCTCTAAAGCATACATTGGCACTGCAAGGTATGCAGTAGTTGACTTTCTAAGTAAACCAATCAACTAGCCGTGTTCAGGGTTATCCTGTTCAGGGGAATTTTGATAGAATAGGTATGTCCCAAACTTTTAACCTAATTGCTGGCACGACTTAAATGTGCCCCGAAACTTTCCTGGCATCATCCAATACCTAGTATCACTTTACATGTAAGACTTAACTTTGCATGGTGTCAGTTTAGCTGTTACAACAGAGCATTTTTTGCTTTTTAAATTTTGAACCATTTTGCGTTTATAGAGTGCAATTCGTTGGATCTTTGTAGAGTTTGATTGATTGATAGCAATGGATAATTTCTCCATTCAACAAATTAAAGCGAAGTATTTGGATTAGTAGAAATAGAGTTGAGTTTTTGTAATGGGATAGATTTTGAATATCTGTGGTTTTTTCAGGAAGCTATTATAAAAGGTGTTTGCTCTTTCGTGGTTGTCTCTGGAACATTCTGGGATTAAAATATGTGATTAAGCAAATATGTTATAGACCTTTTCGGTGTTAAGTCACACGGCATGATCTTATTTTGGTATTATTTTAGTGTTTTTAAGGTCTTGTACGTTGTCGAATGCCATTTAAATGCACTAATAACTGGGGAGAAGCACAGGGAAGATATTTAGAGAAACTTGAGGGTCCTTCCTTTTTACGAAATTACTGTCTTGTGAAGTATACTTGCCATCTCTGGCAATAAGGTCGGTGTGTGTTCACAACACAAAAACCTAATCTCGACAGAGTTAAGTTTTTGTTGTAAAGTTACTAACATGCTGCTTGAACAATCTTTTTGTGGTACAAAACTTGAAAATCGCCTTGAAAGTTTGCGACATTGCGCTAAAATCATACTTAAAAGCTTTTTTTTGTCTGACACTCCTCAGAGTATGAAACGTCAGAAAGGAAAGTATATGTATATGGCAACCTATTTATACGAA
>JANTCA010044769.1:0-18939 GCA_024741275.1 Chironex yamaguchii
ATACATACATACATACATACACACATACATACATACATACATACATACATACATACATACATACATACATAAATACTACACAAATATATAGTTATAAATTCAATAAAAACACTTTCTTTATGTAATGATTTAGTTTATAAATCTATTTATATAAACTGATCGTCCTCTCTTGGCATGTATATATGTGTTTTCCTAGCTAATATTATTATTTTACCCTTGGTCTTTCTTGCTTTTCGTCAGTCCTATTAGATGGCACAAAAGTTTAGAATTACTAGGTGTGTTGGGTCTTATATCTATATTTGGTGACAGATATATTTTGCTATGTTTCCCTTTAAAATAGTTTGAAAGAGAAAAAAACCAAAACAAAGCAGCAAGAAGAACAAAAGATTAAAAGCAAAGCCACAAAGATCAAGGAAATTTGTAGGAATAAAGACACAAATATTTGTATTGTCTTTTTAGCTGGTGGGCTGAACTACAATTTTAGCACGCCTGATCTTATTGCACTGGTCAGTAATTTCAGAAAGTCAGGTAATTGTCCTTATTTGTTTGAGAATTTAAAGTACTAAATTTTAGGACTAAGCATAAAGTAGCATGAAGACTTTAGATATTCACTTAACAGCCCCAGGTTTGATTTTAAAAGTGATTATGAAGTTTGATCCGTCGACTTTTTGAGCCCGGCATTTATTTGCTATTTCCGAAAAAAAGGATGACTCCTACCAAGTAGTCATATTTAGAAGAGATCTACGCTATAAATAGGTAAATGGATTATCGCATTCAGTATAATGATAACCTACTAATGGAAACATCTGTGTTTAAATTTTTATTACAAATATACCTTGGTGCAAAAGGTTAAAGAACTTTTTAGGAGTGAGCTCAATAAGGGATGAACACAAGGGGCAGGGGTACCACATAGATATACACCCAATATTTTGAGGTCTGTTCCTTTTGTTTTATTGCTTACAAAATGAACATTAGAGAACCAAGTGAGCCAAATGGGGTTTCTTTAGGACCTAAATTTGTTTGTTTGTTTATTTGTGTGTGTGTGTGTGTGTTTGACACCCAATGTTTCTCAGAACTACTGGAATGACCTGTTGTTCTATTGCACGTTCGATGGCCCCCACAAAGTTATTTCCGAAATTTCGAGTTTTTCATTATTGTTTCCAATTTTCGCCAGAAAGCCACCCTATATAGTCATTTCTTGGAGCTTAGTTTCCAAATCTTCAATTGGTTTTCCCGACATCCTCTTGTTCAAGACAAATTCAAACAAAAATCTCTCGCGCGAGCTATGTGTTATTTGCTGTCTAGCTACAGGTACTAGTACAGTTACAATTCAAAAAACATAAACGTCCCAAGCTTTTTCTTATTAGGCCGGCGCATGTTCCATACCGAGCATTAAATCGCTAAAATGTGGTCTTTATTATGGAAGTAACACTATACTTGAACAGAGTCCCTTGGTTTGTTTACGCCAAACTTTATTGAGAAAATGACTAGTTTGTACAGTGGTGACCTACTGTATTTCCCAATTAAACGCGCTGTGTTATTATTTGTAAAACAAGGATTAATGGTGTGCGCTTATTACAACTGGCGGTGTTACAAAGCTTTGTTGTGGACGTTATTCGTGGAAAAATGGCAGATTTTTACCCTGAAGTCAACAATTCGAGTCTGCGGTTAAAATGTTTGTCTCTTACCACCGGCTACACGGCTACTGACGCTCTACACTGACAGTATTCTGAAGATGGTAAACAAGCATAAAAGTATAGAAGATGCTGTGTACCACAAGCTGTGCACTAATAGCAAAAGAATGATAGCAATTTCATTTGCAGACCTTAGAAAAACTATTCCTTTGCAAAAACATGAAAACAATCATATTTGGTGAAGATATGACATATGAACAACCGCTAAATTCAACTACATGTTAATAAATTTGCCTTCAACTCAACTGCTTTTTAAGTAAGTGTACACCATTTGTAAATAGGCATGTACGCTAATTGGAACAAGCATGCTCATTGATAAAATACGGCATGCATGCAACTTTGAAAATTGTGAGTTTATTTCTAATCGGCTCCTGTCCTCAAATGCCAAAAGTAGAGACACTTTTTTGCGATCAGAGCTTAAATTTGTTGTTTTGAATCATAAATGTGTTACACTAACTGCTTCTATAAATGACTTGCAGATTATTTGTCAATTCATAAACCTTAAACGTCTTTGTAGCTAGAATTGCAAGTGACGAATCGTTGCGTCAAAACGTCTTTCTCCTGTTGACTTGATAAGCTCCTGTATTCTGGCTTAAACCGAATCAGCAAGATGTGGTGTAAAACTGATTCCTACAAAATAAAGAAATTTCGACTTTATGACACTAGTGTTATTTACTTCTAATCCTGTTAGAAGGCTAACATGATCTGATTATTGCACTATTTCTCTTATTTCAGGCAAGATTGTCGAGGTATACAGACTTATAGCCCCATGTAATGAGAGATTCGAGATGAAATTTGATGTGGATGAAGAGGAAACTCCATCGGTAATGGTTATTTTACCTAAAACAAGACTTTTTTCTGTCAGTTCTAAAGTGGAAACTACAACAGAAATTGCTGAATTCATTAAAACTTCAGTCACCGGAAACATGCCTTGGAAACGATTTGATGAAATGCCACTCACTCGCACATCCAAATGCTTCATTGAAATAATACTTGACGGAGAGACAAAAAATATCAGGTAAGAACGTGCAGTTTTATTTCATCTTCTGCCAATGGTATGGATATGGATCGGTCGATGTAGCCAAAGCTTTCAGGGGCTGTTGACACTGTCTCCACTGTGTCCTCTACGTGGTCTTTCTAGCCATGTTGCCAATCCGTCTCATGTATCTCCTTCCACGTTCTCATCATGAAGCGAAAAGATTTTTAAGTCCGTTTTCCTTACAGTTGCATTTTTCGCTAGAGCGGAAAAAGCTCGCGAGCTTTTGTTTTAGCAATGCTTATCTTGTTGAAAACACAGCCGGGTTAGACATCCTCTTTGCTCTCGAGCTACTCTTGAACTCATTCTACTTTTGAGGGCGTTGGTTTTTCTCGCGCGCGAGCTGTAGCCAATCGTGTGAGGAAAACAAAAGCACTAACAAATGGGAGGACAAGAAATGCCGCAGCTAATAATTGAAGTCATTAATGCCCTAACAAAAATACCGATGCCAATTTCCACACAGTCATTGCAAATTAGTAAAGTAAACTTTCAATAAAACGTATCTGCGACACTTGAGTCACCCCAATGAAACCACAAGTTTGATGATTAGTCTAATTGTCAAGCTACTTGAAATAAAAAGGTGAGCATCCCTTCTTGTTAAATAGCAAAATAATCCATAAACGATCATTTGGAGCTGTTATTCCATGAACAATATGTGATCATTAACTAAAACATTTTACGACTTTTTGGCAATGTTTTGTAATCTACATTTCATTTTTTCAATCTCTCTGATTCATCTGTGGTGTTGCAATAGAGGAGTAGCCACAATATTAGGCTTTGAACTCAGGAAAATCAATTTTTGTTTCTTTGTAGCAGCTAATGCTAGTCGTCTTTGTTACAGAATGCAATTGCGATGGAATGATCTTAAGCACAAAGCGTGGTTCTATGGAAACGTATTTGAGCCAGAGAGCAAAGTTTTGTAAGCCTTTTCCTCTCAAGAGAAAGATGCAGCTGTATGGAAACTAGCCTTTAGGCTATACCCTGCTGGACGTCATATTGCTGCAGACGTTTTGCAAATGCTATTGAGCAAAAGAAAGTTTCGTTTTTCTTCCTGAAGTTCCATTCGGCTGGACTCTCATAAAGCGTAGACCATTTTATTATGGCAAGTGGTGTTTAGAAAACCTTCTCACAACCAGAATGGTTGCGACCTTTCTAGTAGAGGTGCCGAGTTAGTCGCCAAGCCATCCAACCATGACAAAGGTAGTACACGTTTTACGTGGTTTTCAGGAGCACGTAGAGCCTGAACTGACTACACGACGATATACTTGTTGTCATGAAAAAGAGGGTGTCAGTCCAATACATTAGAGCCAAAGCTTTGTCAATTATATATTTAAAGAATCTTTTTGTGATACAAAGCTTGAAAATTGCCTTAAAAATTTGCAGTATTGGGCTATGAAAAATTTAAAAGCTTTTTTCCTCTGGAACTCTTTAAAGTAATAGTAGACATGAAAGGTAAGTATAGACATATAGCAACAAAGATTTGGTTTTTTCATTTGGACTCTTCATATAGTGCTCTGTTTCTTCCTTTTCTCTTTATCTTTTTCCTCTTTTGTTTATGATTTGCTAGTTTTTGATCCATGTCTCTTATAAAAAGATTGCCATATGTCTATACTTTTCTTTCTGACCATTTATAGTCTGACAAATTTCAGACGAATAAAGCCTTTCAGTTTTTATCTTCATTGTCACAAATTTCGATAAAAATTGTATATTTTTGGGTTGAAATAATTTAATGATTTAATAGCTGATATACGTAGGTACGAAATATTTAAATATTTGAAGATTTTTGCATCCTCTCGGAATTTAATTAAGCTAAAATCCATGTAATCACTCCAATGGCAAGTCAACAAACTTTCATTAGGTGCCTGCCAGATAAATATTTTAGCTAAAAAGTGTATTTTTCTGCAAGTGTAATTATATCAAATAATTATCGTAATGCAAACACTAACTCCAACTATCGTTTAACTGTTTACAAAATCCACACAAACACCCCCACCCATACACACAGGTGTGAGGTGTCTGCATTTGGCGTAGAGTCCCTGCTGAACTGTGTATAGGTTATCTAACAACTGCGACCCTTGTTGCTTCCCCGCGTTGTGGTTATTGTACCTGGAGTCAAAGAGGGTTGGCAGCACTTTACGCATGTTTGTGGTCACTCGATTGCCCATATCTTCTTGGGGTGTGTATACACCAATACTTCAACATACGTAAAATATATAAAGAGGAACTTCATTATTCAGAACTATTCAGAACGTCTTCAGAAAAACCTCAACATCTTTCTGAAACCAGGCCTGGTTGAAATTTCCGGCCAAAAGTGAGCACCCCCAAAATTGAAAGCTGATTGGTTAGCTTCCATTCTTTGGTGCTCAAGTCCCCGTCACTTATTGGTCAAAGTCAGTTATGAACTTATACATACCAAACTTTAATATAAGGAACTGCTTTACAAATGTGTTAGTACTCTAATGGGTAAAAACTTAAGGAATTATTAGCACTGATAGAAGCCTGCTAAAGGACCTCATAAATTAAATCCCATTCACTTAATAAAATAGATTAAATAAGCTTCAATGACTGTTCTAACGACTACTCATTTATTGAAAAAGTTGATGGAGAAGAAATCATATGTACTTGAGATACAGATACTACTTTCCTAAAAGCAGATTTGTTTTCTTACATTAAGCGAATATTTCGTTCATTTAAAAAGGTGAAGTTTTGATCAGAATTATGGATCAACAATAGCCAACCATAAACAATAAGAAAGAAGTGAAAAAAACCCCAACGTTTTGTGAAGTTGGACTTTTACATGGTATAGATAGGTGAAAATAATTGTGATCGTAAATTATTTTAACAATTAATTTCTACATCTTCTAACCTTTTTGTGACGATATATATATGTTATTACTTTTATTGTAAATATATATCAAGAAAAAGTTAAGGAATTGCTAAGGGACTTTGAGTACTGAAAGGTGCCTGTCAGTTAAAAAATTTCGCTACTGAGACTTAACTAGAATTTTTAATGAAAATTGCGTGTCCACAATACACACATCCACGCAAGCATACATACATACATACATACATACATACATACATACATGCATACATACATACACACACACATATATGAGCATATAGCTATACACGAAAATCGTCAATTGCGGCACTTTATACGCAAGTATTCGGTAAGTTTTTTCGATATTATGAGAACACATTTAGTCACAAATTATACAGGTATCAATTATCATTGTTTAATGTTAAAGATAGGTTTCAGATAACGGTGCTTAAGCCTACGAGCACTTGTAACAAATATCAGGAATGTAAACCTTTGCTTGAGTCTATCTGTCGCACAATCTACGTGTCAGACGACTGTCACTTAATCAGTTGATTGTTCAACACCTTCATTATCTGTCCATCAGAGCTTAAAAAGGGCGTCGATCAAACCCGACGACTCCACTATATTCGCTGGTGCCTATATATAAAAATATATTTATCGAGACAAATTAAATGAGGTACCCTGAGATACAAATCTCCGATGGCAATAACTAGAAGTGTGGGTATTTCTTAAATGTTAATTAACGATTCGATTGGATGAAATGGAGGCTGGAAAACAAAACAGCAATTGGGCATTTGTACGCAAGCTGTTGACGAAATGGTTACGTTTTACGTAGAGGGAAAAATATGCTGATAAGCATAGGTATTTTTCTCTTTAGCTGAAAGCTAAAAACATTTGAATTTCTATTATTTACATGAATATACAGGGATTCAAGTCTGAGAAAGGAACAAAAAGAAGAGTTATAGAAATAAAAAGCAGAAATTGGGAAATGTTCTGTGGTTAACATTTAGGAAAAAGACGACGGAAAGAGTCACAAAAGAAAGAAACACAAGCTTATCTTCGTTAATCTTCATTTGCGGACCATGGAATATACAGAAGAATATCAATACATCTTTTGAAACAAATACTAGCTTTGACAAAAAGGAATAAGCAAATTAATACTCGAGTGTGAAAGGAAAATATGCAGGGGCTCCGTAGAACTAAAAAGGATTAGAGAATGTTGGCTTGATCATTTGATCACCAAAATGAATCATCCGTGTTTGTTGCTTGTTTATGACAACAGTATAGTCCAACGCAATGCTATAATTCAATTTATTATTGTGAAACGCTAGAACTATTCTCTTATGTGTATAATACGAGTTTCTAAAGCTTGCTATTACACTATTGCAAGTATTGCAATTTAGATAGTGTCAGTAAATAATGCTAGTTATACTTAATGAAACAAACTTTTTTCTTATACACATGATATGTTTTAGAGACGTTATTCACTGGCTCCCTATAATGAACAAATAAATATCAATTTTCAAGTAGGAGTTTCCCTTGTAAAATAACTAATGACAATCATTAATCAACATCAACAGTGCTGTTGTTCTCCTGACGCAATATGGGCGTCGTACTATGTATTGCACTTTGAATTGTCCCCTCTTCTTTGTTTCTTCCATTGTTCCTCCTATTCTTGCTCCAATTCTATTACTTTTAGATGTAACCAATGTGTAAGTATAATCCAGTGCTTCAAGTCACTGGCTAATTTGATACGTTAAATATGATAGAGCTAACCCACTGTTGTTGTATCTTTCAAGGTGATACATGTTCGTCAGGAAGTTTTTTGATTGTCACATTTCGAACACCAAAATTTAAAGCTTGAAAAATTGCTAGATTTTTGCTAAACAATCATTAGTACTATCTTAAAAGTCTCGAAGAAGCAATTTTTCGTGAAAATGTAAGATTAACAAGCATGAAACTAGAAGACTTGCCGTCTTAACTGTCATTATTCAACAGGAATATACAATCATATCCATTTGCGCAGGACATTGTACCGGCACGGGCAGCCACCACACGGACCTGGAGTAGTTTCCTGTGGAGGGGGCGAGCAGGACAGCAAATGACACAGAATGCTTTCAACTCCTGGAAGGACGTTGTAAATAAGGCCACTTGCTCTTCAGCAAAGAACGGAGTTGTCCTAGCTCATGGGCAATAAAGGACACCCCAAGAACAAAAGTACAACTCTGATGATACATGTAACACTGAAAAAAATTAATGCACATATATTTGACAGAAAGGGACAAGTGGGGACCAATCAAATATCTCACCCAAGTTCTTTAGTGCCAAAGCAGCCCACCATAATTTACGTCATAGATCTCAATAAATATGGATGGAAGCATTCTTTTGCCCGGGCTCTTGCGCGATCATGGCCGCTAGTTTAATTGAAATGTCTGTGAGAAATTCAAACTAACAAAGGACTTTCTACTAAAGAGTTACATGTAAATGACTTGTTATAAATATTATTCCTGACTTAAAACGACTCAGTGCGAACGCCAATTTTTATTGAAGTTTGGAAAATCTTACTATGCTTGTATAACTAGTGTGGGATTAAGGCCTGTTCGAAGTAAAAACATGGCAAACATTGTAGGACGGGATAATTACGTATTTTGCTTTAATGAAAATTGACTCTTATCCTGTTTGAGAAGTCTGTCACGTTTCTATTGCGAACAAGTACTACGTATTACCGGGGTAAATTGACACCCCCCCTAAAGTCATATAAGGCGCTTCTCAGTAGTGAGTCTATGGTGTCGGTCTCTAACGTTGCGATGGTCGGTCGTGATTTCGTGGTTTGTCTGGGAAAAAATGTGATTTTACGGGTGTATCATGATGGTGGCGAATGTCACCAAACGCTCAGAAAATGAGCACTTTGATTCACCTACGTACAAAACGTCACATTCAGTGCACTTGATAATGTACACTAAGTTCGTCGTGGTACATCGATAGTTGTGGTGAACGTAAAAGGTGCCCTTGGGTCCTATGATGGATGATGTAATGAATATGAAAGAGCACATTTTACAACGTGCTCTATGGCATGGGTGTGTCCCAGGTAGCACGGGTGGTGATGTGGAGGTGGGATTTTTCTGGATGGTGTTGTGGATGAGGTGATCCCGTAGCGTTCTGTCACGTCTGTAGGATAGCATGGGTGACTTGGGCAAGATAGGCGCAGTCAGAGAATCTGAGTGTAGTATAGAGTGATTTTATACTGTGAATGCGAATGGGTGTTAAGGGGATTGTAAGTCATGACTAGTGGGATGTGTGATTTAGTTCTTTGTTTGTGTTAGGAGCCATAGCATCAGGCTATGTAAGGGTGAGAGCACGGGAATTGGCACGGGTGAGTACGTCCTGTGTATAGCCTCTGGACTTAAAGAAGGGGGAGATGTCATCCACTCTGCGTCGAACGTAAAGATCTCTACGACAGATGCGACGCAGTTGTATCAGATGGGAGTAAGGAATGGCGTTTTTGGTGCGTGTTGGACGAGAAGAGTCGTAGTGAAGGTAGTTGTTTGAGTCAATTAGTTTGTAGTAGATGGATGCACTAATATGTCTGTTGGTGATGGTTAGTGCAAAGTCTAGGAATGGAAGGGAATTTTCGGAGATAGACGAAGTGAATTTAATGGCATGATGGGAATTGTCGACCTAGGTAAAGAAGCGTTCAAGCGTTCGTCTTGTGGTAAAATGGTTGCGCCAGCTACATCGACAAATGAATCACTTGTAATGTTCGTGCATGTTCCCTTGGTAAGTTTTGTTATTTGTTCTTCTAAGCATCCTACAAACAGATATTCATAATTAACGCTGAACTTGCTGCTGTTTTATGCAAACCTCCAGTTTGAATAAAATATTCACTATTTCAAGACAAAACTGTTGATTATTGCAACAAGTTTGATCTCCATAGCCAAGTTGTCAGTGAATTGGTATGACGAACCAGCCAAGGGGAGCAAAGAATGAAAACCTGCAAAATACCTTACAACCGAGGATCTGAACTGAGTGACCAAAAACCTACCCTAATATTTGTATACGTTGTGGCCAGGGTATTTTTATAAAGACCCTTTTGCCGGAAGCGGCCACTTTGGTACGTCCCAACAGTACTTTATCACCAAGCACATTAGAATGAGATTGTGTTTTATTTGCTTATCTTTTACATCGCTGGATAGAAGAGACACTTTTATTCTTTCATAACTTTAACTTATTTGTTAATCCATTCGTTGGTATCATGTACAGATCGAGTAATAACATCGGTTCCATCTCTTGTATTTATACATACTCTAGCGTGATGCATAACTCTGCTCCAAAATGTATATGTATAATTTCTTTTCTGATGATTCATAATCTGAAGATTGTCCAGCGAAAAAAGATTTTAAGTAAGTTCTTTCACTCTATTCATGCTACAAAATTTATATATCATACCTAATTGATTGCAAAAGTGCATTTTTTACACTGCATGTACCTTCAAAATTTAGGAACAAATAATGCAATTATAAAACTTTGTAGTCCATGCAGTCTCAGTATGTTCGTTATTTGTAAATTGTTCAAATTACGATTTAAATTTTGGACATTTGATTAAAAACAAGGTTTCTGACAATTCATACTCTGAAGAATTTCAAACAGACAAAACCAAAGTTTGTTTTGTACTCAGGCTCCAATATGTGTATCAAAAGACCCTGTTCAAATAACTCCCATTGTCCATCAGGATGCCCCACGCCTCTTACAGACTTTTTCCGGCCATCACGCTCTAAAGGCTGACGTCCACTTGGCAGTACGTCCGTCGAGAAAAATGTCCTTTACGTGCCTGTACGTACAGTGGAATTTTGCGGTCGCCGACATCGCGCGCATGTTTTACTTTGAGAAAAGTGGGGCAAAAAATATAAACAACATGGAAGCCGCAAAGCGAAGGCGACTACTGCTACTGTTAATGCTGCGAAGAAGACAGCAGGATTATAAAGAAATTGAAAATTATTTTCTTTTGAAGCACCCGAGAAAGAGAAGATTTTGGGTAAGACAAATATACAACGAGAGGCAACTGAAAGATGAGTATCACTCGTTGGTTGTACAAGCCAAATGTTACCAAAATCACTTAAAAACAAACACACTACTTGAAAAACGGAACCAAGCATGTCTATGCTTTCTGCGACTAACCCTTGTGTCCAACTCCAAGAGCAGCCTGGCATCCACTAGGGATAGGGCTCATAAACTCCCTACATCCCAGTCTGCATTCAAGACCTGATCTGCGGTGAGCACGAACCAAAAACTTGCCAATTGAAAATGAAATAAACTAACATAATACCGACCTAGGCCTAGTCAAAAATTGTAATTGTCTTACCATTCTTCCCTAATTTTGTGGAGATTTGCTTCCAGGCTTCATTTTTTGGGGGCGTTTACTTATAGGCCATTGAACGAGGATCCCACAGACGTCTGTACAGCTGTATTTCATTTAAAAGTGGCTCGTCTAATTGATCTTCATTTATCAACTGACTTTCAACGCTGGGTGCTGGGCTTGAAGGAGAAGGACATGCAGACACACTACTTGCATCTACGTTTTCCTCCTCATTTGCAATTAGGGCTATGTTTTGGCCACCTAAAAATTTTTGTAAAATGGCGATTTGATGAGCCTGCAACTGCTGTTGTTGACATGCTGCGAATGCTTTCCCATTCATGTTGCCAACACCTTCCTCCGATGCCATTTTGAATTGAACTGTCTTTGTTGCCGAATATCAATTAGTTAACACTTTCTAGCGATTTCATTCGATGATTGTCTGCGTACAAGAAGCGGCCGCTCTGCCAGCAGACTCAGGTTCTACTTTCCAAGCCTACAAAGTTTGAACTTGACGGACAAGGATATTGCATCATACTGAGTCATTGAGCATGCGCTGACCTGGACTTATCGTATGAAAGACCAAGTGGACGTCGGCCTTAATACTGGCCCGTGAATTCTAAATTGCCTTTATTTCAATATTGTCTATCGAAATACCTTCAAATGCGAGTCGTCTTATTTCCTTACTCTTTCTCTCTTCGGTTTGATCCTAGAGTACTAGAGGATGGACAATTTTATCACTGCTTCTGACTCAATGTATATTTACCACACATTTCTCTTCTTTGATTGTTTTGAGGAAGCAGTTAAAATCATCTCATACGTCTTAATATCTTTCATAGATATTTGCAAAACACCTTCAGTGCCATTCTAAGCATTCGCGTTGGGAAACCATCAAGCAGTTTATAAAAACTTGGTTTGGTACTTGAAAGCGAGTAAAGAGGAATTTGGAAACCACAAAAAACGTTTGAGTAAAAGCGAAATGGATTGATAGTATCAAAAGGTGATTTGAAGTATGTCTATAAGTTATGTGCTCTTGAAATATTTTATAATGTTTCTGGCGTATAACCATTGCCTACACAGTGGTAATCAAACAAAAGAAGCAATTAAATTGCTATAAAAGTCACTCAAAGAATGAAAAGCTACAAAACAAGCAGAAGCAACGACTACCGCGTTATTAAAACCATCACTTTTCTTGTGACAAAAAAATAGGAATTAGGAAATAGTATTGATTGAGCTCAAGATGATTATTCATAATACATAAATAAAATATATCGACCACACCGCAAGGTAATTAATGACCCCGTTCATGTTCATGCAATATCCATTGTCTAGCTGCATTCTTGACACACTCACATTGCAGAGCATTCTTCAAATACTGAAATTTTTGAAAACGCCATCAAACTATAATATTACGTCTCAAAAATCCAGAGCATTTAATAACATTCCTACCGACATCGTATACTTCACACAAGTACTGACAACACTACCAAACAACCCATTCTACAGCAAACACGTCATGTCGAACATCTGTTGCACCTTCTGCCTACTGGACAAACACTTTTCAGATACACATATATTTTAGGTAATCTTCAACCAAAACGATTTTCCAATTAGTTACAGTTGCATGTTAAACACGAAAAGCTTAATCTGAGGCCACATAGACTGAAAGCTTCCTTAGGAGGAGACTGTGTCAGATGGGACATGAACAGAGTAACTGGAACCCACAATTACTGAAAGATAAAATGGGAGTAAGTCGGAGAACAAAAGTGAGATGGCAGTGATAGCAAGGTCCAAATAAATGGAGCAGAGTTAGAATCAAGAGATATATCTAACTATCCCTCAACAATTAATACTGAAGCAACCTGCAAAATGGAAGTGAAACAACTAATAGCAATGGCAACTGCACGGCTGCCTAAATTGAATAAGAGCTGGAACAGCTATAACATTAGAATGAAAGTCAAGCGAAATCTTCTACATTCCTTAGTAACATCAAGTCTTGTATCGATGCACAGTGCCGGATCTAGAAAGTTGGGGTGGGTGGGGGGTCCAGGCCAAAAACTTTTAGTGGTTACACGTGTAAATTGAGTGCCGCAGTCACGCACTCAATGACTGGAGGTCATTGCTCAAACAGCTTGGTTTTGGGGGCTCTGAGAGCTCCACTGGGAGGAACTTTACTTTCCGCACATAGCGAAGCGGCTTTTGTCCCGAAAACAATGCTTGAATAATGGAAAGAGGCCCAGGTCGCACCAAAAATTTATCATGAAATAACTAATCTTTATGTTTTAAATCGATAGAATGCATGAAGGCTTGATGATGAAATATCATTAGTATAAGTACGGTAGAAAAATTTTCATAAGTTACTTTTCCCCATTTTCTGTCCAAATTTGAACTAATTTTTCAAGTAGTTACATATAGATACATATGTAACCTACCTATCACACATATTTATTGTAATCAGTCGTAGCCAAAAAGGTTACAACTACCTATCATCATATCATAGTCAGGTAATTATTGAACGTTACCAAATTAAGACAGTGGCATTGGCATACCTTCTTTTAAATTCTATCAAACAAAATATCAACATGGCAAAGGGGGGTTTCCGGAAACCATGAACCCCCCTAAATCCGCCCCTGATGCAAGAACTGGACATTGACAACTAGTCTTCAAAGAAGGAAGAAGCTTTCAGCATTTGTTGCTAAACAATACATTTTTAAACAAGGCCTGCTCTTTGAGTTTTTAACGCTCTTGCTGCTATCCAATCTTACAAGTGTTCCCACGTTGTCTCCTCTTCATTTCTATTTAATTCATTGAAACTGACATCCTTAAATTTTATTGCACGGCCTCTCTGTAAAGATTTTAATACGTTGCAGGCTCTTCATTATTGTTGAAATAGTTAAACTAGGTACCGCCCTGTTTAATTCGTGCACCCAATATAAACTATGTGGTGTGCTTTAAATGGAGAGGACAATATACTCGAGTACTCAAGGTATGAAACTATCTTTGCTGTTTTCGTAGTTACATAGGCAACCAGATTAGTGACTGATAAATTAATTTCATAGCTGAACAAGTTGTTATTATGAACCACTGGCTTTGAAAGTCAATATCACAAATAGGGATGGAGCCACAGAAGTCACAGAGATGGAAAACGAGCAGTTTCCAACGTTACAATTACATCGTCATCGTAGCGGCTAGGCATTAATACTATAGGATGTAATAATTGACACCTCCTGATTTTGAAAATGATTTATTGTCATAACTTGTATATTAGCAGTACATTAAATGTAACATATTTACTTTGCGACTTGCTTATGAGGGTTGTCATCAGGAACTCATATTATCTCCAGCTCAACTCAAGTTTACAGTGAAACTGAGCTCACCTTGGTGTCATACCTCTTCGATATAATCCTTCAGGAAATAAACTAAAATAAAAGAACGTATTTGGCGAGATGTTAGCATATTATTTAAAGATATAACTAACACATAGCTAACAAGTAAAGCACCACTTGTGGAAACTGTTACATTTATCACTAAATGACCAAAATGTAAATATACCAAATACAGCTGAGCTTAAAGTATTACCATCACAAAGAATATTAGTTAGAAACGGTGCTGAAGAGAAATAAGTAGATGAACATTTTATGACAGGAAACTTGGCCGCTTCTGTAGTGTTGTTTAAAGCTGAGTAGTCTGTGCTGCCAAAAACTCTTCCCATCTCTCAAAACTACAACCTCCTTTTACAAGGTCATGGAGCAGATGTTTCCTGTTGCCACACTTACAACAAGTTTTCTGACTTGGATCAGCTTACTTTTCTAACCTACAATTCTAGACTAAAGTCCTGGGATGCTCTGCATTTTTTAAATGTGCCATGTATCTATTAACCCACTCCTCCACAAAATGTTGGATTTTGAGAAAATGTATACATATGCAAAAAGTCCATTTGAAAGTAACTAGTGGACAAAACAACATTGATAGGGGGAGCATAAGGCATAGAGAAAGAAGTTAGCAGGGTGATAGGATACTCTGGTGTCAAATTGGAACATTAAATGGTATTGACCTGTACCTTGTGGCAAGTATGGCGTTTTTAAGAATGCTGACTATGATGCTGTAAAAAACTTTACCTAAATTCTAATTATGACATCCTAGCTGCATAAAACTGGGTTGAGTTTTGGGTGTTGGTTGTGTGATTGTGTGTTTACGTCCAAACAAAATATTTTCGTGAAGAATTCCTGTACTAAGTGCATCATGTTAATTGCAAGAAATGTGTATGTTGTGTTACTTGTATTTCACACACAATTGTCTCAGTAAGTCTTTTTCTCCTAGATTATGCTCCCCTCTTTCAAAACATATAAACTGTGATCAACTTATCATAACTTCTCTAATTATTTACAACTAAAAGAGAACATTTAAAATGTGAATGTAATATTATGGTATCTTTTGATACTACCAAAATGTGAAAATTGCCTTACTGTCTAAGTGACATGGGGACTTTTACACTTTGATTGACAAAATTTTATAAATGGAAATGACAATGTAGCTCATGGATGGATGAAAGGATGGTGATGATTGACTATATGTATTTTGAGTTTTAGACAATCATAGTCATCTTTTATGAATCAGATACTTCTGGTGGTTGTCGTGTTTGTGGTCTAGAGCAGTGCATGCAAACTTTAGATGTCTTCATGGTTGGGGTTAATGATTTTAAGACAAATTGTGAAAAGTGGGAAGGTGGATGAAAAGTTACTATATTTTTAAATGCTGTAAAGTAAATGACCCAAAGCTACACTTGGGTCCATCTGTTGGCCAACAATATCCATCATACCAGTAACTTCTCATCATGATGCAGTAGCTACGAAAAATCCCTCTTCTTCTACAAATTAAGTATTGTTTGTGGTTAAAAAGCCAAAATGCTTAGATTTATTCAGCTCTTGCTTGCATGAGCATTAAGCTTTAAACATGCAAAGCAGTATGAGTATGCTGGACAGAGAAGTTTCCTTTTGGTAAAGACAATGACATATTCCTTTAACAATGATCTTAAAGAATTGATATTACATCCAAATTCACATCACAAAATTGGCAATGGCCATTCCCTATTTTGTGTTTACATTCAAGTTCCATGTTGTCTGTCAACCAAGAAACCAAATGAAAATGAGACTTTAAATGGTATACAACACTGTGGACATTTATTGTTGTAGATTACTACATAGTATAATACAGAGATGCTAACAACTTCTGTATTTTCTGCTGTATTATAGCACATATTGAGGTAAATTTGGTACTGAAACTTTCCATCCATCTCTAGAAAATGCTAAGTGCTAGTAACAATAATGACTAAAAGAAACATAGCTTTGTGCAAGGACACAGAAAATGTTATTCTTTATTGAGCTCTGGACAAACCACTGCATGAGAATGAGTTCATCCTGCAAATCAACCTTTGTGTTGCATTGATAGTCTGGCAGGTAAGGTTACGAAAGATTATTATTATTATTATTATTAGTATTAGTATTACCTACGTAAATGGCTTGAAATACCAATCTCTGGAACACTGGGAACTTCTTTCTTTCTTGCAATAAATTTGGCGTAAACCTCTATCTTTCTTTTACCAAATATTTCCAGTATCAGATAGTGTGTTGTAATGCCGTAAGAGCATGTCCATACGAGGATATAAGAGAGATATGGAAATCCATATCATCTTTCTCAAATATTGAATATGATGTGTGTAAGAACAAAAAAGATGTCCTTAAAGCATTTCGTACAGAGCATGAGGACAGACTTCGAAACCACCTTATCTCACAAAGCTGCTTCTTATGTTTGATTTATTACTCTTTATCTACACTTAACTCTCGTTAGGCATCCACTTCAAGTCATATGCCTAAGAACGTCTTTAATTTCACTGTTCGCTATATCAACAACATTCTGCCAACAAAATCTAAATTCTTTAAATGGGGTATTTCATCTACAGGCTATTGCACTCTCTGTTTAATGTGTGAGTCACTTCTTTGTGTAGTTTCTGGCTGCAAAGGGTACCTTCAATAGGATCGCTTTACATGGCACCACGATTCTATCCTAACTTTCATTACTTCTATGTTGAAATCATTGAAGAACACTGTTTTTTATGCTGATCTTTCTGGGTACCTCAGCCCATCAGTCCCTAAGTCATAACTGGGCATGAATTACGTCCCGACCCTCTTTTAAAAGTATCAAGCAAGTGCCTATACATCCTGAAACTGACTGTTGGCTTTGAATCCAATCTGCATGATAACTCTCTACGTAAACAGCAAAAGTATGATTACTTGATTAAAGAGCTAGCAAATCAGTATGACTTAGTCAAATTCATCAGCCTGTCAGTCAGTACTCTTGAAATGTTTAGTAAAACTTCAAAAGATTTCATCAGTATGTTAAAGGATTTAGGATAGGACAATAATACAAAGAACTGCATCGTCAAAAAGATTATCAACATTGCAATAACAACTACATATTGCATTTTTGCTCAAGAAATAAAGAGTGGTCACATCCAGAATTAACAAAATTTTAGAAATTTTAATTGTAATTAAGATCAATCAAGGTAGTAGTAAGGATCATAATGGTAATGAAGATGATGATCACAATGATGATGCTAGTTATAATCGATGATAGTTCTCAGTGATGATAGGTCAATTATTGTTGTATTGGTGACAGTGGTGAGGAATATAATTAAAGATTGATGATAATGATGGTGATGATGGTGGTGATGATGATGTACGTGATGATGAAAATCATGAATGTAATAAAGGATATATAGTGGCAGTGATGATGATATTGATACTTATGGTAAATTACCCTGATAAATGTGATGAGCATGACTGTGGTCTTGATAGTGATCAGTACAGAATATGATTGAGGATCAATGATATTAGTGGTTGTGGTAGAAAGGTGGTCATGTTGGTGATTATAATATTGATGACTGTTATAGTAATTGATTGTTATGATAATAATATTAACAATAATGATGATGCTGGTGAATAAGGATGATGATCATAATTTTGATGCTGGTGGTGACGATTGTGATCAGAATGATGATCAGCAATGATGATGATCATTTATTGTTGTATTGGTGACAGTGGTGAGGAATATAATTGAAGATTGATTATAATGATGGTGATGATCCTGATGATGGTGATTACAACCTTGAATGTAATCAAGGGTAAATGGGGGTAATGATAATGATATTGTTGATTATGATAAATCGTCTTGACAATTATAATGAGCATGAGCCTTAATGATTAAGGCTTTGATAATGAACAGTACTAAATGTGATTGAGTATCAATGATAGTGGTGGTTGTGGTAAAAAGGTGGTGATAGTGAATGATGATAATAGAGATGAGTTGTACGGTCATTTGTTGTTATGATGATAATATTGACAATAATGATGATGCTTGTTAATGAGGATGGTAATTTTTAATTGTTATGGTGGTGATGGTTATTGTGATGGCAATGATACTTGTCAATGATGATGGTCAATTATTGTTGTATCAGAGACAGTGGTGAGGAAAATAGTTGAGCTTTGATGATAATGATGATTGTGATGATGATGCTGACAATCATGAATAATAATCAAAGAGAATTGGGGTAAAGATCATGATATTGATTATTATTGCAAATTATGCTGGTTATTTTCACAAGAATAACTGTGGTCTTGATAGTGATGAATGCACAATATGATTGAGGATCAACAATATTAATGGTTGTAGTAAAAGGGTGGTCGTGGTGGTGATTATAATATTGATGATTATTATAGTAATTGATTGTTATGATAATATTGTTAACAATAATGATGATGCTGGTGAATGAGGATGATGATCAATAATTTTGATGCTAATGTTGATCACCCCTGTAAGAATGGGCATTTGGGTTAGACGAGACTGTTCTTAGTGGCAATAATTTACTTCTTCACTATGACCCGAACAAGACTATGACCCAAGTCACTTCCATTCAGGTTGGAAAATTGACTACCAGTGACGCTTTGTTGTCCAGGGTATATGACTTTACTTTGTCAGA
>JANTCA010044780.1:2954-17113 GCA_024741275.1 Chironex yamaguchii
TTGTGAGTCTTCTGTAAATTCTCTCAATGTTGAAAGAGTTCGACTTGTACTCAGTGAGTCAAACTGGATAGTGAATATTAAATGCTGGGAGTGTATAAAACTCCCAGTGACCGCTTCACAACACGCTTCAAATTTTTTTTTTGTTTAAGTCAAGAGAACTGAGACCATCATAACAGAATGAGGAGCAGACAAAGCCTATCTGAGTTAAATGTTGTCTAATACTCAACGAGACTATTTTCTTTGGCGCTTGAATAGAAAACAGCAGCTGCGCATATACTAAGTATGCACATATAACTAGGGACTACAAATTATTAAGAGTTTGATCTCTAGCTTATATAAGACAATGGCAAATAATTTCGACCAGTTAAACGCAATGTAACTTATACAAGAGGATATCATACAAATGGTTGTTAATAAATGCAAGAAATCAAGTTTTTCGTCTGACACTAATTACGTGGATTAGTTAGAATACGGTAACAGACGACAATGTTGAATTTGTAGTGTAAGTTGAAATCAAAGATTAACAAACAAGGAAGAAACTAACCAACAATTTCAACTTTGATTCTACGTATTGTAGAAATTCAGCGTTGTCATCCTTTGCCGTATTCTGACCATTCTGCGTGATCAGTGTCAGACGGAAAGCCTTACAGATAATTTGTTAAGCGAAAGGATTTTAAAGTTCTTTACCATTGGAAAACGTTTTAACACCTCGGTCTAAAAGTGTAATGCTTGGTGGTTGGAAGCACAGTCTCATAAAAATAACTAATGTGAATGCGAAACTATGGCCTTTTTATCACATTCATCTAGT
This sequence comes from Chironex yamaguchii, assembly GCA_024741275.1. Classification (NCBI taxonomy): domain Eukaryota; kingdom Metazoa; phylum Cnidaria; class Cubozoa; order Chirodropida; family Chirodropidae; genus Chironex; species Chironex yamaguchii. The sequence continues at coordinate 3,763 of JANTCA010044780.1, forward strand.
TTGTCAGTATTCTTGAGATATTCGAGTGATAGTGGTCAAACGCTTGACGAAACGTTATAAAAATAGTTTGAAAAGTTCAAGTCATTTCTTTGAGAAATATCAGCCTGATTTTTGTACTCATTAGTGGACTGAATTGTTTTGACGTCGATCGAAGTAAATTCGACGGCTCTATAAAATGTTATTTTTTAATCTTGTTTTCCAACTTTAATTTTATGATGATTTATATACAATACACAATCAACAAGCATAGCTGATTTTGGCTAGTTTAGTCATAAAAGGAAAGTATATCAGCGCAATGACTTAATTGGAACTCAAACACAAAATTCCGCCTTTGCGTTTCTTTGCTAAATCAGATATCCAATTGCCATGATAAGCCTCTTAGCTTTTCCATGAACTTCGTCTCTCGTAGTCCTCGCCCTATGTATTCATAGATGCAGCATCTTGTCAAAGATGTCAAGAAGTATCTATCTTAATATCTGAAAATAACTTCATTTAAGACTATCTGAAGTAGGACATAGTTATATGTTACCTGTGAAATCACTTAATCGACCAACTACGTTAATTTGTTAGAAGCTTGTGGGTTCTCTAAAAATCGATTAGTGAAATTGTTGTCTTGGTAGATTAAGAAATCTCCTTACACATTATCATGCTGTGTCCACGTTAAATGCATTGACATGATTGGACAGCTGGAAAAATTCAATTGGTAAACTAAGTACCCCTAAGTCAATTATCGATTTTTTGTTTCAAGCACGTGGATCCGAGATTGAACAAGATAGCTGAAAACCTTCTTAGTCTTCTTGACTGTTTGGAAAATGGCAGTTACAGGGAATTGTAAATGACTATTGTCTAAACGTCCAATCCCTTTTTTATCAACTTTAAGTTGGCAATACTAACCCTTAGTTTCATTAAAGATTTGGGTTACAGCTTGGCCATATGTTCCGATGACGAAAGCCTAAGAACGTTGCCTCCATCTTCGGTCATTTTTAACCCTTCTCCCACAACACATGTCAACAATTTCAAGTGATCATTTTCTTTTTTTTCTTTGTCGTATTTAATTTCTTTATCGTATTTATTTAGTTATATTTATGGTCCATCTTTCGTTTTATTAAGTAATCTTTATAAAGATCAGGGTTTTTTCTAGAAATTTGGTATAAATTCTTATAATACATAAGGAATTTAATGTGTATATCCTTTTTCTCTTACAGAGTAACAACAGTCAATTTTCATAACTTGACATGGATAAATTTGAAAGAACTGAAAAGAAATTACACGGTTGATCCAGAATTGGTTCGTACTTTCAGAAACCCATGTACTCTTTTTCAAATTTGTTTCATGCGCGTAATTTTCTTTATTATTTGGCAGATTAAGAGGAAGGCATCTACTCTGAAGCAGATGATGCCTGTCATGCTATTAAACATTCATACTCGCTTTGGTTGCTAGCATGCCAATGTGTTTGTACATACAAGGCCAAAGGGAGTCTTGCGTGAACTTCATGCATCACAGAACGAGACTGGTATAAATTTCAATTAATCTTGGTATATTATCCACCTACTTAGGTCCCACGTAACTCGCCATTAAAATTGAAATGGTTTACTGATAGGCTTCTTACATAAGAATGGGTCTGTTTCATATGTACAAGGCATTCAAAACCCAACACAAGTGTGAGCAACCTTCAAGCCAACCAATTTCTCGGCTGATGCCCTCAAACAGTGAAAAGCCATTGCAAAGTCGGTGTATAGGGACGTTGTCTCACACTGAAGACTTCATCGAAGCTTCTCCTCTTTCCCACGCCTGATATGCATCTGTGATGCCTGTTAGTAGTATTTTACTGACTACTCGACCGTTCAAGTAAATAATGTGCTCAACACCGAATGTCATTCACTATGGACTCCGAGATGAGGTTTTCGGCGCAAATAACTTTCCATATTGCTGTATATCAATGATTCCTTAATGACCATAAGCAAGACCAGTTGCCAAATCTTACACCATGCAGCAGGACCCACGTGAGTTGGTCTGGGACGGATTATTTCTATATTCAAGCCGTTGCCTTGTCTAGCAACTGGGGTGGCAGTTTGATTGGAGCTGTCGCCTCACTCCAGACCGATTTGGTTGCGGAAAATTGGTATAGGTTGTAATTTTTGTAATAATACTTAACTTAGAGCTTCTTTCAAAATCTGGAATAATACCTATGGCGTAAACAGTGATATCTCACTTTACGGGCGTCAAAGTTGTGTAGATGTGTTTTTAAGCAGCTATTCTCGTGATATACTTGCAAATGCAAATACGTCTGAAACCATAAAATAATCTACTGAAGTAATTTCATGTTCTCTTACGTAAAAGAAGAGATTATTATAATTTGGTTGTCTATGATACTCTGCAGCTGGAAAACCAATTTTTGAGAACTCATAGCGGATAAAAAGCAAGAATAGAATCAAGGTATTACTTCAGATACGGATTAAGATATAACTGGTTACAAGGCTTCAATAAGACCATCGACACTACTAATTTTTTTCTTGTCCACGACAGCCGCATGAACAGAAACATTCTTTACCGGACAGGTGTCTCGATTGATAGCTAAGGAGGAAGGACACCAGAGAATACAAAATGCTTCTTCAATTTAAAGCAATTTTCTACATATGAATACTATCATCAATAGGCACAACCTGAATGACGATCAAAATGATATGTTTTGACCAAAGGCTTCATCTGCGGTTTAAGCACCTGAATAACTGCGAAAGAGCACTGACAATACAGATCAGACGAAAAAGATTAAATCATTAAGAAGCATTAGCATGTAACTTTTCATCCGAATTTGTAAACTGACCAATAGTTTCAGTACGAAGCTGGATATAAGAAATATCTTACAAGCCGCCAGTGTGTGGTAGATGTCACAAAACAAAAAATAATCTTCATTCGACATACTCAGGCAGTGAAGCACGCGCGCCAAAGTTAAGCTCCAACGTTAAATCGCATTTACCATTCTTAGATTTAATAGAGATCAGAATTATATCCATGATTAAGAAGGTTACTCTTCCTTACTTGTTTTGCGAGTTCAGTGTCTTGATTTGAAATAAAGATTTCCTTTTCAGTGAGGATTGCGGTCAACCGGATAATTTTCAGGCTTATGTAAAGGAAACACAAAATCTTGCATGTAAAAGCCATAACCTCTAGTAACTTATCAGTGATTGACTACAGTACATGTTCAACTGTTATGTCATTCCAATGTTGAGTACACGTAAACTCGTTGTTTTGGTCAAGGACGGTTTAATGAATTCGCATGGTTACGCACAACTTGATCTTTTCGCATCTAACGAATTTGACTGCATACCAATATGGCCGTCAAATGTCATAACGACTGGAGGAATGGACCCGACAGAATGTATTGTGAAATGTAATTGACCATCTGTAGGTTGGAAAGGCTGTTTTACAGTCGTTCAACAATGGTGTAAACTTGCAACGTGATAGCATTTAAGTATTAGTCATGGGCATTGAACTTCTTGCACTGTAAGATATTGAATTGGTTCGATTTTCGAAGCTATCTCTGCTATTATATTTATTATGCAAAAAAGCAAGTATCAATTCTTAAGCCTTTATGTAAACAGAACTCTTGTTCTATGGATTTCGGTTATACCATCGTGCTTTCTCAAGAGAACCTTCCTTTTGTGTAAAGAGCTCACACGACAACTTCCATAGATAGAAAGAAAGAACAAAACCACCAAGGATTTCTCCTTCCTGTGTTAAGTATAGAAGACGTCAGTCCTTATTGCCTAATCCTTTAGATAAATTAATTCAATGAACAAGATTTGCGACTTGGTGTAAATTACATCAAGGGGCAATTTTCTATAAATAAAGAGGAAATCTGTCAAAAGAATTGAGATATTTATCATTTGAAATACTAGTGCACAACAATGTTTACACGAGGAAAAATGAGTGTAAAATTGCATTTATAAAGTTAATAAGTTTTCTATTGTATGTTAATTAAATAAGGATTAATTTTATAAATTTATACTCGACTTCCTTCCGTTTTATTTTCCATCAGCTGATGGTGGCAAAGTTTGTGGAAGAGTGTCTTTTGATATAATGTTTATTTTAAGTACTCAACAGTCCGTGGCAATTTTTTAGCTTTTCTTGCTGTTTCTTTGAAAAAAAATCAAGTACAAGTATACAGGGGTCATAAAGATGTCAGAAGACGTAACAATGAATAATCGAGAAAAATTGACTATAAGTGTTATTTGCACTGTTTACGTTTGTAAATACCAACGTAAAAAAAACTTCCTCTTTCTACACAATCAAAATATTAACTAAGAATAACAATAAAAATCGGACTTCATAACTGGAGTTTCTGAAATTCAAATAAGTATAATTTCTACTCCGTTAATGTCGTCAGGAGATATAAAGTCATAGAAGCATCACCGAAGATGAACCACAGGTGGTGTTTTCATGTTTCCTGTTAAGTGCACAGTATTTATTTCTCTAATTTCGTTTAATTAACACTCTTTGTTCCAGTAGTAAAAATTCCGTAGGTTTTTCTCCATCCGAGTACGTGCTTCCATAAAAAGCACTTCCTTATAAAAAAAGCTTGTAATGCGCTCATTCACTGTCCGTAACTTCTGCTTGCAAATATCTTATATATTTTTAGTAAAGTTATTCTGCTTCATTCTAGCATCCCATGAATTGAAACTAAGAAAATGGTTGCCTGCTTGTGGTACTTGCACAAAGCGCAATATTCGATAGCAATATTTGATTCTTCAATTGTTATCCTCTCCTTTGGACCTAACCAATACCGAATCGAAAAGAAAACAAGGCAGACCCCGTAACTGGTGCATGCACGTTGTCTAGACTGACATTTAAGGCCTTGGGATCAAGAAGGACATATGGGTGTGCTTGTGCAAAACCGTCTAGGATGAACGCCACACCTTGGCCAACATGGTTATCTCACAAACCAAGAGGTATCGGACAACTTCTTTTTCTGAAAGCAAAGCCACGTCAGAGCATGAAAGAAGTAACCGGTTGATGTCCGCTAAGCATTTCTTTATAATCTTGTAATTGTGACCAGGAAAATATAAATTTGTAACTTTACCGCACTTTGATTGAAGACAACAATTCTTCTGCGAATTTTCGAAATTTTATATTTTATTAGTCATAAACTAGCCCCACTGCACTACATAGTCGTAAATTAAATGTGATCATGCTAATCATATGCTTCTGCATTGCCAATAATGTCTTTCAAAGCTCACCCTGGCAATTTGATCCATGATGTGCAAGTAAATGGTTCTCAGTTAGAATATACAGCGCGGAACCATCTACGTCTTTGAGCATATTAACATGGATTTAAGAAATAACGAGTTCAAACGATTCTTTAATTTGAAGACGGTTAAGGGAAATGTTGTTTACGTCAAAGGGAACAAGCTGACGTGACCAACAAAATTGCGGTTGTATGGGATCAGAGAATTAAATTAAAGAGCCCAAACAAATATCGTGAAATAGCTATATCAATTGAAAGTAGAGAAGGGGGAGATTATTTTTGTTTCTTAAAGACGTAGAAACAACTTAATTTCATTATCAGTGCTTGTTATTTATTTGGTACTTGGTTTAAAGGATTCATGATTAATGATTACTAAAACAGTCAAAATGAAAGACTGCGTAAATTATGAATTTATTAGAGACGCCAATCGATTGTTCAAGCGTCTCTGCAATAACAATTTGGAATAAATTAGGTTGTTTCTTTCCCAAGAAAGACTTTCTTCTTTTTCTAAACATCAGTTGTTAAAGAAAGTAGTGGTATACTTGGTAAAGTATCTAACTCGTTCACCAGAGGTACGAGTTCAGATTCATGTATTGTCGGAATTTGCCTTTCCTTGAAGTACTGAAGCCATCTGTCCATTCAGTTGTAAAGAAAACTTAGGTTATGATCCATGGTGAATGTGTAAACCAAGCGTATTGGTAAAAGCATGAACATCTTTATGTAATCACTGCAGCCTTGTTTAAGGTTAAATTGATTTTAACTAAAATGTGGCTGGCAAAGCAGGTCATATTTTACGTCACCATTTTTTCTACATTCTGTTTCAAACATAGCTTCTAAAACTTTCCTCTCTTTTCAGTTTCATATTTTATATTCTAAGCTGGCTATAACGTAGTGGATAAGTCGACGATATTGCAAGCCCTTGACTGTGAGTTCGAGTCCGCGTCACCACAAGAAAAGTGGTACAAATGAAAGAATGTGATTAGAGCCAAGTCTCAGAGAGAGCTCATCTCGTAGTACATTACGTAACTCTGGCATGGAGCAAGATGCTCTCAATAACGAGTATCTGTGGTACTAGAGAAAAGTCTAGTTTTGTGATAGTTCCCGATGACCTCCTCAAAGTGGGTGTAGTTAGAGATGGATTAAAAATGCGTGTTACTGTTTCAACTGATTTATAAGTCGATATTTCCGCTGATCTGGCTTTTTTTGTGATTAGACGGTTTAAGGTATTAATGTCAGGAATGCAGGTTATATTTCAGTTACCTCGTTGTTTAAAGAAAACCATATTAAATCTTAGACGGTTGAAAGAATTAACCGGATGAAACTTTTACTGTCAACTGGAGGGAAATTGGCCACATTCAACAGGGGATTGTAACAGGTAGGGTGCCTATTTGATATTCCATCATGGCATGGCATTTTAACACAGTAGTAGTACGGTTAACTGATGACCATTGCAATATGAGAATGCAATGCAACCTAATCTGTAAGCACTTTTTTTAATGTTGCGTCAAATGTTCACGTGTCAGATCTATGTTTCATATTTAATTTCAATTTCAGTGAAGCGTATAAACCTGGTCAAGATAAAAACGTAGCAAATTGTCAAAATTAAAAGCTTAAAACATTAAAATGAAATGAATCAATAACTGTAGGTTAACCTAGGGTATATCAATATTGGAACTTAATATACATACTTGAAGTAAGACACGAAAAGCAAGTTTTAATAGATAGGTTCGTATAGATTTAATAAAAATTCTAGATCTAAGTCATAAGCTTGTTCAAGTATTTTATTGATAACAAATTATATTCAGGGGTACTATGAATAAGTGATTTACTATTTCCAAAGAGGATTCTTATAAACGCAAATTAGTACTTCTATTTATCTAATGAAATGTATCGATCTATAATTCATGCATTACTCATTAGCAGATCCTTATCATTACAATAGCTGCATCGTAGTCGGAACCACAAGGGAATTTTCAAGTCGCAACCCACGGACCCAATGAGCTTAAAAACATGTGCCATTGTGACACAAATATTTGAAGAGGGGCATTTTAAGTGATTACTACAACTAGCTGAAACCCAACAGCAGTCCAGGGGTAAAATACATCACTTTAATTTTAGTAATGTTCTAGGTTTGGCCGTCTTCAGAGCCAGATTTTTGTACGTCTCAGTAGACACATTTACGTATTGATATATTACTCATAAGCAACATTAACAGGCGGGCGAGGAGAATGAGAAAATGTAACGGCGTTCAGGCTTTTTGTTTAAAAACTGAGACACATTTCAATGAGAAATCAAAACGTCTTGAAATTTAGTTGTTCTACTCAAGGTTTAAGAAAAATTTGAGCTCAGAAATGATTTTCTATTTGGGGTCACATGATTTCGTCCATTGTAGCCAACAGTTAGACAACGTACACCAGTTCTAATTGTGAAAATCCTTGTAACATATCATTATTGCCTAATTCGTGTTAAGGTGATTCTAAATTGGCACATTATTATGTCTCTTATTGTATTTTGTTAAACCACGAAGACGAAACCCAATCAGCGTGATTTTTTCGTTGCGATCAGCCAATCAAAACCAAGTTGTCCTCAGCCACCATATTGCAAAGTTCCATTTAATACTGTTTGATGTATTGGCCATGGAGGTGTAGATGAGAATTGTCTTGAATTGAAGTTGTTGGTTGGAAACGGACTGATGCGATCATGGATATTAAACGATTTAGTCGTAAAAAGAAAGACAAGGAGGATAAGCAGCGGGACGTGAAGGGAAAAGATAAAACTAGTAAAAAAGAGAAGAAGACAGGCAGTGTAGCTGATATGATCGCTGGAGTGGAGGAGGCTGAACGAGCTCAACAATCCAAGGGATTTTTTGGATTTGGAAGTCGCAAAGGTGATCGTAAACGTTACGAAGTTGAAGTAGAACGCTCAGATCGTGAAGGACATAATTTTACTAACGGGGCGCCTAAAGCGCAATACGTTGTTCATGTTGATAAATCTGGGGACACTCGTGAGCAGTGGGATGCCTTCGAACGTGATAGCTACCGTCAAAGTCTTAGAGATCGCGAGCGTCGAAATGAAATGAAGAGACAAGCGGCTCTTGAAGCGGCACGAAGTGACATTGACAGAGAACAATCAACATCCATCTCACAAGATTACCGCCAAGGAGGAACTGGGGTGCCCGTCCCCGCAACTAGCAGCAGGCATTTTCAGCAGGCCAGTCCGATTATCATTCCCAACAGCAAAGTAGGACAACAAGTTGGCTTGAAATTTAAGCCTGCCTCCAACGGCGATCAAATTGGTTTCAATAAACACGAAATTTCTGAAACGGTAGTTCAAGCAGAAATGACTGAGGAGCTTGAGTCAAATGCATTTGAAATTGATGGTTACATCGATGGTGTAGAGCTGCAGTTACCGGAATTGGTACCACTGCAAAATTCAGCTGCCAGGGAGTTACGAATTCGTCGACGTCCTGCAGGAGACTTTGGGTTTGCCTTACGAAGGTCTCAAACTGAGGGAGATCCATCAAAATTAGTTCATCTGATCGAACCTATTGGTGATCAGTCCTGGACAGGATTACTTCCAGGAGACAGAATAGTAGAAGTGAACGGGAAAAATGTGGAAACTTGTTCGCATGAGACCATTATTGATATGATCGCTAAATCAGGTGATGCAGTGACTTTAAAAGTGATTCCAGTGCCTGAGTTGGCTGAGCTAAGCACCCGATCATCTATGGCTTTAGAAGCAAATAATAATATTCTAGAAACTGGTAGCAAAGGAATATCTCTAGTGAGGAGCAGCAGTCGAAGAATCAGGAAAGGCAAGGTAAGTAAAAGTGCTTTTTCCTGATCAATGCAGTACTTGACACGACATTTATTACATACAATTTTGAAGGGGCTTACTTGTCTGGGAGACAATGTTGACGAGTGGTGCGATTATGTCAAGTCTGCTCATATCTTTGGGATTTTAAATAATAAACACTTTATTGGAGATTTAAGATTTTATGATAAATATTTAAACAACGGTTGGTAATTATTTGACATGATGAATCACGACTAGTAAGCTAGAAAGGAGGAAACAAACATTAATTGCTTCATGCCACGCGACAGTACCATAAGGTATGTCTCAATTGAAATTATCACCAGAAAAATTACTACTTTGAGATGTCAAGGTAGAAGCCATCGCCTACATGTAACAACGGATATTTAGATTATGTTGACAACAGGCTGAATATACCCCCCGAGACCCCCAAACAAAAAACCCCGAAAAGTCCACGTTTACCTATCTCTCTCGAATTTCTTGTCATGTGTGAGTAGAAACAAATATTTACTTGCAGATGCGAAGCTGACACCAGGGAATAAAAATAGGCCTCCCCTAAGGCGCAATAATATTTTTACATGTCATATTTGTTTTGATGTGTAAGCTGGACCCGTCCCAGCATGTCAGTGCTTGATTGCACGTTTCCGGTTAAAAATACTGAGGATTCACAGGACGGGGTTACTCCCTTCATTTGCACGAAGTTTGGCGCTGTTTGTCATCAATGTGTTACTGAATTGTTTTTCGAATTTTGTTACTGAATTCATTTTCTTAGTTGTTGTCACGGTGAGCATGCCATTCTCTGGATACTTTGCCTTGCGAATTGCGCCAAAATTATTTAGTCTTGTCACTGTGGACACCATTGCGATGAAACTGCACCAATATTCAACAATGCGTTGTCTGCTTTTGATTGGCAGCATGTAATTTCGAGTGTGAGACTAAAAGATTGCTTGTTGTCCATGGTTACCTGCATTGTAACTAACGTGTTGAGAAATAACTGTAGAATCTTGATGTTTAACATTCATGAAGTGATAGGTTATTATCATAAGTTCATTTTTCAAATTCCACTACATACAAATTGTATTGAAATCTTAACAAGGACAAGTTGCAATATTACAGATACAATACATTCATTCACTGATAGATGTTGTGTACAGGGAATTTGTTTAGTTCCCATATTGAGATTTGTTATTTTTGACAATATCTCTACCCCATTTGCAAATAATAAGTATATTACTTATTGTTGTGACTGTAGCCACAACTCAAACATTATATCAATGTAATTCAAACTTTGTACAAAATGGAATTAAACATTGTTGCTAGTGACAATGTGCTGATTGTATACTTATTGGTATTAATTTTTTTATTTTTTGAATCCATTTGTAAACAGCATATGGCAGATCGAATCTAGGTGACGCAATTTTGAGAATTTCATAAACCATACCCAGTCATAACCAGTGTGTGAGATTATATCCATATAGTGATGATGATGGTGAGCTTTTCTGCATCCATGAAATAGATGAATAATTTTCATTGGATCTTCTCAAAGGTCCTTTGGAGAAAGATTGTTTATTTAGTATGTAGTCAATCTCTGGTCTGGGTGTTGTCGTTGCAGGTGGAGGTTCTTCTTCCAGGTAGACGGGGGGTAGTATCCGTTTATCGATTCCCTCACCTATTTGTGAGGTTGTAAGGCTTTTAATTTGATTTTAGTAGAGTCATTGATTTGATGCACTTTTTTCCCCAAACCTTGATTTTGCTTGGTTTATGATTTCTCAGTTTTCTATGGTTTACTTGGGTTAGTCAGACTTAGAATGATAGCAGGTTGATGTGTTCTCTCAAAGGGAGGACTTAGGTTGCATGGTAAAGATAGGCTATGGCTGACAATTGGAGACATCCAGTGGCATTTCTCATAGTGCTCCTTTGTATGTATTGCATTTTTTGAACCTGTGATGTGGAACAGCATTTGCCCCATATTGGTACCCTGTTTTCCATGATGAGTCTGTCAGTTGCCTTGTACATGCTAACAAATGTTTCTTTGTCTCAGCCTTAGCTTAACCTTTCTAATGCTTGAAGATCTTATTTCTTTGGCTTGATTTTCTCTTGCTTTTTTTCCAGTGCTTGTGGAAGCAAGTCAAAGGCGAGACCAAATCTTTTGATATTATTATCCTTGCCCAAGCTTGGGCTTTGAAATCAGTTTTGGAATAAGGTCTTCACTTGTTTGCATGTAAAATAGCATGATAGGCAATCTGTAACATTATTAGGGCAAGTTGATTTGGAGATGTCCTTTAAGAGAGTGTAGTTTGTAACACAGTCAAAAGCCTGTGACATGCCAAAGGTGACTTCAGTTGTTCTCAAGTTGGGTGTCATTCGTTAAAGGTATTTATAGCATCTTCATGTAGGTTCAGAAGGACACTAATGGTTGATCTTCAGCTACATAAGCCATTTTGATGTCTTTGCATGAAGAGATGTTCATTAGGGAATGGTAAAAAGCATCTTTTGAGTACTTTGGTGGCCATGAAGAGAAGAGAGACACAGTGACTTTCCAAATTCTTGATATCAGACTGTTCCTGAATTAGAGGTTTAAAATTTTTGTCAAAATTGAACTTCATACTTACATAAGTTTTTTATCTAAGGCCTGTTTCTTTTGAGTCTTTTGAGTTATTTGCAACTTTCAACTTGAGGATTTGATGAAAGTTGGATGTTAATTGAGTTCCTTTTTTCCTAAAGAACCTGGCAATGTATCTGTTTCCCATTTTTGACTTGTAGCACCTGACTGTATTGTACCGCAGATTGAAATTGTTTGTCAAATCTTTTGTATTTGTAAAGTACTTGGAAACAAAGTTGATGCCAATGTTAGATGACAGCTTTGCTTTCTTGTCTAGGTGCTCCATGGTATTCCAGAGTGGTGGTTTTATTTGGAAAGTTGAATGTGGACATGATTGGGAACCATCATTCTTTCTTCTCTTTGGTTACTATCTTCATTAAATGATTGCATTGTAGTGACATTACTGTCATTGGGATTTGGTTGTCTGGCTTCATCCCATTCCTTCAATGGCTTTCTTTCTTTCTTTCTTCTGATAAAAACAGCATGACTTTCAGTCTCCAGCTGGCAATTTTTAGAAGGGTATTTTTGAAGAGTATATATCCACTAGCATCATCCTTAGGATCACTGCAATTTTTCTACATTGCTTCCATTTCAGCATTGAAAGTCAGCCAGTTGAATTTTGTAAGATTTTCAAAAGTTTTTAACCCTCATGAATTGTGGTTGAGATTTGATGTGATCAATGATCAGCAGGTGATCATAGTTTAGACTGGTCATGGTTTGTTAGTCAGTGTTTGGAGTCAGAGACTTGTGGACAGTTGAAAGTTGTTTTGAGGAAAGTGTGTAGGCTGTTCAAGTTCAAAACCGTGTTTTGGAGTGCTTCAATCTTGGCAGCTATGCTTGCCTTTTGCTTCATTGATTTTCCAGAACCAAGCATTGCTATGTCACTGATCATGGTTTGTAGTCTTTAGACAGTTGTCTATGGGTGGAATGTAGGTAATTATGATCTTGAATGGACTTTTCTAAATGTAGTGAGCCATGCCTTTCCATGTCTGTCCAGCCTGGTTGATAAGAAAATTTGGAAAGAGATTTCTTTGGATTTGGATAAATGTTTTGTTTCTTTTATTCCTGTAACGTGGATTTTGTTGATTTGTAAGAATATGTTAGTTCGCTTAAAGAATGTTCAAGTTTTTCGGGAAGTTTTCAGAGGTACTGTATCTGAACACTTCTGACTGAATTACCCCTTCTTGTTCAACACAATGTACTTTTTTGTGGTTTGCACTCGGGGAAATACCACATTGGGAAAACTTGAATAATTGTTGTCACATTTTTGGATCAGCTACCATATTTTTAAACCTTCCTTTGTCATCTTAGGTTTTTCCATAATCAACTATCAGTAGTAGGAATTTTAAGAATAGGTTCGTTCACAACACTACACCTCTTGCCTAAAACCAACTCCAACCAGAATTCCTGCTTGGGAATGTAATTTAACTATAAAGTAAGACAATTTGTACAGAGATTGCTGCATGGCTGGACAATTGAAAGACAGTATCTTCACAGCCGACAGGTGATGTATAAACCATTGTGGGAATTGAATAACTAAATTTTTATTACAGTAACTCACTGTTTTCAAAAATACAAAATTTCATAACAAACTAGTACACTGTTGTTGTCTTCTCTTGAAAAGTGAAAGTCACTGCAAGTTTTGCAAAAAGATTACGACTCATTGACAAATCAGAGGGAAAGTTTATGTG